>PYXC01001265.1:210000-215000 GCA_015244755.2 Tenualosa ilisha | reverse complement strand
CTTTAATGACATCCTAGATGATTTTGCAACAACAAAAGTTTGGCACATGGCATCTCACATCTAAACATGTTGCACCAGCGGTAGACCAAGGGAATGTTAAAATGCTCAAATAAAATGTTTGTTGATGTGAACAATGTCTGTGAATGACCTTCATTTACAGGAGGCTGGGGGGCACATTCACGACCACTGTATTCATATGAAGCCCTCTTTGTGAAACTCACACTCACAAAACCACACACACACACATGCACACACATACATACACATACACACACATACGTCCTTCAACACAGACAGACACACACATACATACACATACACACACACGTCCTTTAACACAGACACAGACACAGACACACACACACACACACACACACATACGTCCTTCAACACAGACACACACACACATACACAAACACACGTCCTTTGACACACACACACACACACACTCCAAAAGGTTTCACATAAAACGAGGTGCCCAACTGTGTCGCCATGGCAACAGCACTAGCCACTCCCAGTTCCTCAACAGCCACACACGCACACGCACACAGGCACAGACACAGACACAGACACAGACACAGACACAGACACAGACACAGACACAGACACAGACACAGACACAGACACGCACACGCACACGCACACGCACACGCACACGCACACGCACACGCACACGCACACACACACACACACACACACAGAGCAGTGTTTTCAGGCCTCTGACAAGCGACGTCTGGTTCTGGCCAGATGTGGATGTGCTCTCATGTTCTTGTTCAAATTAAACCCAAGAAGTGTAAGCAACACAGGCAGACACAACAATCTAGTGTGTGTGTGTGTGTGTGTGTGTGTGTGTGTGTGTGTGTGTGTGTGTGCGCGTGCGTGTGTGTGTGTGTGTGTGTCAGGGGAGTGAGACCTTGTAGAGTTCCTTCTCGTCCTTCTCATTCTTCAGCTGAGACTCCAGATTGTCCTTCTCCAGAGAGAGTTTCTTCAGACGGTCCTTCAGACTAATGTGCACACACACACACACACACACACACACACAGGCACGCACGCACAAACACACAGCATTTGAATTCTTGCAGGTTTACAACATTCCAAAAATCATTGTTAGTTTAGCCTCAAACATGCACTATGGTGTGTGTGTGTGTGTGTGTGTGTGTGTGTGTGTTGTTTTGATGTGTGTGTTTGTGTGTTTTGTTTTAGCCTCAAACATGTACAATGGTGTCAAGTAGGAATCGACCGCTATGTTTTTTTCAGAGTCAATACCAATACTGATTATTACAAAATTGTGAGGCCAATAACCCACACGTGCGATTGAGAAATGTTAATAAAAATGATAACTCACATGAAATTAAAAAAATAAACACTGAATAATGCAGTCGTATATAAAAACAAACACTGGTAAACTGATTGTAATTTTCCTGCATGAGCCCTGGCAGTTGCGTCGGCCCCTTGAGTCGTGGACCTGCCCAAGGGTTCCTCCTAGACTAACTGAACACAAGGGAGTTTTCCTGCCCCTGCTGCTCTTGGGTGCTCCCTCTGTGAAGCGCATGACACAATACTACTGGAACAGGCCCAGTATGAATAAAACTGAACTGAATTGAGTTGAACTGAATATTGTTGGAAAAAAATAAGCAATGCCAATAACCATAAGAATGTGCCATGTGTGCACCAGCTAACCAATAACCAATGCCAATGTGTGTGTGTGTGTGTGTGCACATGCACTGTTTTAGCCTCAAATATGCACTTAGGTGTCAAGATACTTCTACTAACGTTAACATTCTAATCAAGCACTGGTGTGTGTGTGTGTGTGTGTGTGTACCAGTCGAGCTGCGTCTCCTTGTCCAGTCCTTTCTGGGTGACTCCTATCAGGTCCTCCTCCAGCTGCAGCAGACGAGTGCTGTTCTCCTCCTGCCTCCTCTTCAGCTCCTCACGCTCCTCAGACAGCATCTGGGATGACTGCTGCACCTCCTACACACACACATACACATACACACACACACACACACACATTAAAGTAGACGCCCACACATTAAAATTGCACACCCACCCACATTTGAATACACACACACACACATCAAAATACACACCTACGTTTCCCTTACATTAGATGTTGGATGTTTAAGATCATCCAAACCAGGAGAATGAAACAGCACAGTCACATCATAAGAAGACTAGAGTTACAGTATGAAGGGACATCAACACTCCCCCCCCTCCCCCCCCCACACACACACACACACACACACACACACACACACACACACACACACACACTATACTAACAGCCTGTATTGTAGTGATGAGACGATCAATGATTTTTGTTTTTGCACATTTAAAAACATTACAACTAATCAGTCGTGAAACTCCATGTCATTTATACGACAATAACAGACGACGCTGATACACACAACTTCAGCTGAAGTGGCACAACTTGCAAGGAACAAAAATAAAGTTCCACCTTTTATACGCCCCAATGAAGCCACACACACACACACACACACACACACACACATTTAACCCCCACCCCCCCACCAGCAGGGCACTGCTTTTTTGATAAGCTCAAATGAAGAAGAAATAATGAATATGGAACAAAAAGACACTTTAACGATGTACGCTGAAGTGAGAGTCTCATTTCCCTCTGGAAGCCCACTACAGCATCAAACCAAAATGAGAATAGAAAAAATAATGAGGAAATAGATATGAGTGTTGATAATTACACTTTAGTTCACCCCCTTCAGATCAATAACGATCAGATTTGGAAAAACTACCCAAATAAAGACAATATGAAGCTCATTTAAGGGACAGATTTTGTTCATCTTGATATTCACTGAAGAATTGCAAAAAGTGAACTGAAAATATTTGATCATTTTGTCTTGAGCAGAAGAGCCTAACGTGTGTTATTTCTGTTTTACATTCAGCAGAAAATCTGTGCATTAGTCCTGGGATTTCTGCTACTTTTGTGGTAAATTCACTGCAAATGCAAAATAACTGTAACAATCATATAATGAGTGATTATTTCTCAGACAATAACCATAAAAAATCTGTCATTGTTTCATCCCTAGCTCATAGTATCTCACACACACACACACACACACACACTAATAAAAGCATATACAGCATCATTATCATACAAAAATGATTAGCCAGTTCTGTCTGCTTGTAGATGCACGCGTGCGCACACACACACACACACACACACACACACACACACACACACACACACACACACACACACACAACCTTTCCTCAGTACCACCCTGCAGGCTGCTTTTATGAGCCTAAAATGTTGGAATTATTTTAGCAGCACATAAAATAAACATATAAAACACCACCTATAAAATGAACAGCCACAACCTGGCAGGAACTCAGAGTGTGTGTGTGTGTGTGTGTGTGTGTGTGTGTGTGTGTCAGAAAGAAGACATAGAGATGACGACTTCTTCACGCACACATACTTGTACACACACACACACACATACTTGATTGAGTCTTGAGTTTCATGCAGTCCCATGTGATGCTTTAGGCTGAGTGTGTGAATGAGCTGATCTCTCCCACATACTCTCACTCTCACACACAAACACACACTCACACACACACTTGCAATTCAGTCCTGAGCTCTATGCAGGTGTGTTGTTCCTGATTGAGCATTTGTATCAACTCATCTCTCTCCAACACATTCTCACACACACACACACATACACACACACACACACACACACACACACACACACACACACAAGTATTTAGACACAGAAGACAGAATCACACACACACACACACACACACACACCTGTAGTTGTGTCCTGAGCAGTGAGCAGGTGTGTTGCTCCTGTGAGAGTGTGTGTGACAGCTGGTCTCGCTCCTTCTGTGTGTCTCGGCTTTGCTGCTGCAGTTGCTCTACGGCGCCCTCTAGCTGACGCTTCTCCTGCTGGGCCTCTGTAAGCTCCCGCTCCACCGCCTCCTTCTCCACACGCAGCTCCTCCAGCTTTTGCTGAGGGACACACACACACACACACACACACACACACACACACACACACACACACACACAGAGTGAGGCATCCTTGTCCTGACTGGCTTCGTGGTGAAAAGGAGTTCTCTTCTCATGAGGGCTCACTAAGGTATGCAAGGGTGTGTGTGTATGTGTGTGTGTGTGTGTGTGTGTGTACCTCCAGAAAGCTGGCCTTGGTGGTGACCACCAGTATATCTCTCTCCCTCTCTCTCTATGTGTGTGTATATGTGTGTGTGTGTGTGTGTGTGTGTGTGTGTGTGTACCTCCAGAAAGCTGGCCTTGGTGGTGACCACCAGTATATCTGAGTGGGCGTCATCCTCGACGGCGAGCAGCTCGTCTTCGGTGGGCGTGGCTGAGCGGAACAGGAAGGGGGTGCTGGCGCCTCTGATCTCACCTTTGTGACTCACATAGCAGAACTGGTAGAACTCTCCGTCATCGTTAGGTACATAGTAGCCTACACACACACACACACACACACACACACACACACACACACACACACACACACACATACACACACACAAACGCGCACACACACACACACACGCACACATACACGCACACACATACACACACACAAACGCACACACACACACACACGCACACATACACACACACACATAATTTTGGGTTTGTTCCTATAACATTTTGGTCTGTTATTTCTAAAACAGCAGTTGTAGTATCATCATGAGGAGGCTGTTGAAGTGTGTGGTCATTATACTGTACTACCGTGGAGTTACTGATTAATATTGAGGTTATTAATCCTCGTCTTCGAACTAATGACATTGTAAAAACACACATTCCTCATTACACACTAACGTTACTAGATACGTCACAATTGCGAGCACAGGGATTGGTTAAAAGCCAATTTGCACCATAGTGACGCACTTATACGCCAAAATTTTCAAAGGGCAGGTTTGGTAAAAATACGCCTTCAATCAAAAATCCTCTGCCATGCATCCTCTGCTTATTTAGCAACTGATATGAGTTT
>PYXC01001265.1:172500-205000 GCA_015244755.2 Tenualosa ilisha | reverse complement strand
TGAAAGGTGAGCAAAAAGTCCAAAGTCCAACATAGCGAGGCATCATTCAGCACTAACAGACTTCACAAACAGACACAATTAAACACACACACAGACACACACACACACACACACACACACAGGACAGAGAAACAGGCATGCACACACACGCACACACACACAAACAGAGCAGAGAAACACACACACAGCAGAGAAACAGACACACAGACACACACAGCAGAGAAACACACACAGCAGAGAAACAAACAAACAAACACACACACACACACACACACACACACAACAGAGAAACAGACACACACATGCTCTGCAGCCATTCTTAGCTTCACATACACAAACCCCTGACATCAGCTGGGCCACTGATGAGTGCAACAACTGAGAGAGAGAGAGAGAGGGAGAGAGACAGACTGACAGACTGACAGACAGACAGACAGAGAGAGGGGGGGGGGGGGGGCGTTTACTCACCAGGGGTACTTTTTCTAACCTTTTTGTAGTTCATATAACTTTGATGTGTACAGCCAGGGAGGGACTTGGGCCAATTGTAGTTTCTTGTACGACAGTTCCTGAACTATTTTAGCGCCTGCCTCTACGCTAGGGACCCCTGGTGACGTGGGTGAAGCCATTTTACAGCATTCTGCAAGGCAGCCCAGACGGTTTGGCCGGTCTTCTACTCGTTAGCTAGCTTGAGAGCTAACAAAGGTTTGCCAATCTGAACAAAGTTTGATCAGTTCTCAAACTGGAGCTGTCAATAAGATATGACTGGATAGCGCTTGTGTAGAAAGCATTTATTTATTTATTTGGAAACAACATCTTGCTTTTCATTCACATTGATTGTGCAGTAATTTAAGCTTTATATATCACAGTCACTTAAAGTACAAAAATAAAGTACCTTAAAAGCTGGTATCCAGATGCTGAATCACATCTGGCATGACCAGGGAGCTCTCAGGTCATCTGCCTGCAGCGTACGCTTCTCTAACTGCAAACAATTCAGTTGGACATTTTGTTTACTTAGTGCTGCTAAACCTCCATGCAGATACATTTCTTAATCGATTCAGCAGCTTCTAAACAGTTTGCCATGCACCTCTATGCTGCTGGAGTGAAATCACTGGCAACCTGAGCAAAGTTTGATGTGTGCGGGTCGTCAAGCTGGAGCTGGCTAGTGCCAACTAACTTTAGCAAACCAACAGCGAAAGCTCTTGGAAACACTATTTCATTTCCCGTTTTTTTCTTTCGCTTGAGTTCACTGTAATGACTACAGTGTCAGGCCTACACAACTAAGGCCCCCTACAAGCTGGATTCAGTAAGGGGAGAAATAATTTGTGCAGATTTGGGAAACCATTTGTCCACTAAGGTAAGATAACTGCTGATGGTTACCTGCTTACATCACTATGTCTTCCACTGGGGTCCGGCTGTCTGGTGCGGAAACAAACAAAAAAAAAGGACTGTTCCTACAACTATGTTTGTAGAACTGGTCTATCCATAAATGCTTACAGAGAGACCATTTTTAAAGTTTTACATATTTTTAAAGATTTATATCTTTACATACTACACATACTGTACATATTGGACTTCTGATTAGATGCTAAACTGTATTTCGTTACTCTGTATTCATACATGTGTAATGACAATAAAGTTGAATCTAATCTAATCTATGCAAGTTAAAGGTTCAGATCTATGCAAGTTGGTGATATAGTTTACATGTCTATTTCTGTTATTCCATACATAATCCTGTGTTATTCCTTTGACAATGCAAACACTATTTTGTCATGTCAATAAAGCACCTTTAAATTCACCAACACAAGAGGATTAGGCTAAAGTAGACCAGCACAACAAGCAAACACTGAGTTACACCATCACAAGAGGCTAAGGCTAAAGTAAATCAGCGCAAGAAGCTAACGTTAAGGTACACCAGCACAAGAAGCTAAGGCTAAGGTACACCAGCACAAGAGGCTAAGGCTAAGGTACACCAGCACAAGAAGCTAAGGGCTAAAGTACACCAGCACAAGAAGCTAAGGCTAAGGTACACCAGCATGCGAAGCTAAGGCTAAAGTACACCAGCACGCGAAGCTAACGTTAAGGTACACCAGCACAAGAAGCTAAGGCTAAAGTACACCAGCACACGAAGCTAACGTTAAGGTACACCAGCACAAGAAGCTAAGGCTAAAGTACACCAGCACGCGAAGCTAAGGCTAAAGTACACCAGCACACGAAGCTAACGTTAAGGTACACCAGCACAAGAAGCTAAGACTAAAGTACACCAGCGCAAGAAGCTAACGTTAAGGTACACCAGCACAAGAAGCTAAGGCTAAAGTACACCAGCATATGAAGCTAAGGCTAAAGTACACAAGCACAAGAAGCTAAGGCTAAAGTACACCAGCACAAGAAGCTAAGGCTAAAGTACACCAGCACAAGAAGCTAACGTTAAGGTACACCAGCACAAGAAGCTAAGGCTAAAGTACACCAGCACACGAAGCTAAGGCTAAAGTACACAAGCACAAGAAGCTAAGGCTAAAGTACACCAGCACAAGAAGCTAAGGGCTAAAGTACACCAGCACAAGAAGCTAAGGCTAAAGTACACCAGCACAAGAAGCTAAGGGCTAAAGTACACCGGCACAAGAAGCTAAGGCTAAAGCAGACCTACACAAGAAGCTAAGGCTGTAGCTAGCAGCACAATAGGCTAAAGTACTCCAGCACAAGAGGCTAATTATAAAGTACACCTGCACAAGAGTAAAACGCTAAAGTACACTTGCACAAGAGGCTAAAGCTAAGGCTATGCACTAAAGCTACCACTCAAGCCCAGGAAGCTAAAGGTAAGCCTAAAGCTAGGCTACTGCTAACAATGTAAATAACAGAAGAGAGGCGGAAGAGCAGGTAGGGGAGCAAGAGAAGAGGAACTCTATTAGAATCAGTTTTAACCTTCCTGTTTGCCATCAAACTGCTGCCATTTCCTGAACAGTTTAACATGATGAATGCTATCACATCATAGTCTGAACAGTTTAACATGATGAATGCCATCACATCATAGTTCACAAAGATGAATATTACCACTACCTTTCACAGGAGTAGCCTGAAAGAGTTAATGACCCCTGGAGGAAACACACACAGAGAAACAGCTTTGATCTAACAGTACACGTCCAACCCCCCCGCAATAGCACTGCCCCTAACATCTCTCTCTCCCTCTCTCTCTCTCCCTCTCTCTCTCTCGCTCAAGTAGTTCTCATGCATTTCTGCCAGTGTATTGTGTTTTATGCGTTCCTAACAGATTCCGTCTGGGACAACTCTGCTGTACAAAATCCTGCCAAATCTCACACAGACAGAGTGAAAGAAAGAGAGAAAAACACACACACACACACTTCATAAACAGTTTCTCTGTGCAGTGAAAACTTCTCTCACACACACACGCACGCACGCACACACACCCACTTGTCCGAGCCTGTGGCTTCGGTCTCAGTGCAGTGGTTTACATTAAGGTGTGTGGACAGCCTCAAGCAACAAACACACCAGCACATAAACCTGTGTGTGTGTTTGTGTGTGTGTGTGTGTGTGTGTGTGTGTGAGTGACACCTCAGCGTAAACCACTGACAGGATCATGGCTATGAATGTATGTGTGTGTGTGATGTGAATAGTGTGTGTATGTGTGTGTGAATAGTGTGTCAATCAGTCTTAACATTAACAGAACTGCCGAGTGTGTTTGTGTGCTGTTAACTGTGTGTGTGTGTATGTGTGTGTCTCACACTTACATTCACACACACAGACAAACAGACAGACAGACAGACAGACAGACACAGACGCACACGTGCGTTTGAAACGGATGTTTCGGAGAGAGCGTTTGTGATGGGCTGGAGATGGAACAGGCAGGCGTAAGGGAGCAGAGAGAGAGAGAGAGTAAACGCAAGAGCAAGAGAGCGAAAGAGTGAGAGAGAGAGGGAGCAAGAGCGAAAGAGTGAGAGAGCCAAGGCAGGAGATGGTGATGACCTTGAAGTCTCTCACACACACACACACACACACACACACACACACACACACACACACACACACACACACACACACACACACACACACACACACACACAGCTGACCTTGAAGATGCCAACCCAGTCTTTGGGGTGTGGTGTGATGAACTGAGTGAGGGTGTAGTGGCAGTCTCTCTCTCACTCACACACACACACACACACACACACACACACACACACACACACACACACACACACACACACACACACAGCTGACCTTGAAGATGCCAACCCAGTCTTTGGGGTGTGGTGTGATGAACTGAGTGAGGGTGTAGTGGCACTCCAGAGCTGCGTGAGGCAGGTAGCTCTTCCCCACATTCTGAAAGATCACGTGAGCAAAGTTGGACGTTTCCATGGCGCTGGTAGTTGAGGGTCGGTCTTGAAAGGCCATTACCTTAGGCAGAGCCTACAAAAACACACACACACACACACACAGAGAGAGAGAGAGAGAGAGAGAGAGAGAGAGAGAACATTACAACTAGTGCATTTAACATTTTCATTTCTTCACTGTCATTCTACCTCCTGTATTCTTCACTCGGGCAGCAGAGAGCAGCTGGAGGAGACAAGTAGGGCAGCAGAGCTGATTATTTTCACACTTCATTAATCCATCAATTATTTCCTTCATTAAACGGTCAGCTATTTAATCGATAAAATGTCAGAGACAATCATGGAAAATTGTCCATCATGTCTACATGCCCTTCAGTATCCCAAATATGAGGCTCCCGGTTTTGATCATGTTTGGGATGAAGTGTTTCCCAGCTTATCAGCTTATTAGTATCCCTTATTAACATCCCATCACATGCGATGCATTTCCTCTATGGGGTAAAAGCCTGATGTTCGGGGTAAATAAAAGCCTGGTGTTTGGGGTAAATAAAAGCCTGGTGTTTGGGGTAAAGCCTCTCACTTTGATCAGGGCTGGATCGGGGCCACAGCTCAAGCCTCAGGCCGGCCCTGGAGTAGAGCAGGACCAAACCGGGCTTGAACTAGGACTTTAGGATAGGAATGTGATGCAACAAGAAAACTGAATTTTGAAAACTGTCAGATAGCATTTGTTTAGGGTTGCCAAGCAACAAAAATGGTTTCTTGTATTTATAAAAATAACGATCTACAAATATTTCAAAACTTTGCACATAATCCAGGGACAACGGTTTTAACTATTCAATGACATGTTTCAATTTTCATCATGTAGTTTGCGATATTGTTGCTAAGCAGTGTATGGAATTTTCAATCAATGCTAGCAAAGTCGGGTGGCTCTGCATAGGAACACAGCCAACATTCTCTTCAGCTCAACCTCAACACATCCAGTTCTCCTGGGTTCCACAACAGAGAACTCCCTTTGACAGAACACCTCTACACAAGTTGAAGGTGGCAATATACTCCCGTTGGCGTCTCTACCAGCCAAGTTGCAGCCAATTCTTTTACTGTCTGTGGCTAATCCAAAGATGTTATGCTAAACTTCAAGCTTACAATGTAAGTTTGAAGACTATGGCGATATTTGATGGGAATGAGCGAAGTGACATACTTTACACGTAGATACTTTACTTTTCATTGTTTTGGAAGTGAGACACATGTTGTGCACATACACAAGCCAGCGGTTGTTGCCAGCAGCTGTAGTTGTCGAGCCCGTTTACTGACATCGCTGTGTCTTTGTCATCTGAGGGGGGATGCGTCAGTCCGATCTTAGCTGCTGCCTGGCTGCTGAGAGAAGTGTGATTCCAATCGATTTTAAGTGGGCCACTTCAATTCGATTTCAGTCAGACTAAGGTGTACACATGCATTTTAAAAGTTCAACTTTAGCAGGACTAAGGCAAAAATGTATTTTCTCTTAGTGGATGTGAGTAACACCCTCTGCTAGAATGCATAACCTACAAAGAACGTCCAGTTCTAAAGGATCCTTAAAAGGACACACGCTACAGATGGTAGAATGCTGAACGTGTCAGCCCCATACTGTCCCATTAGTCCCATACTGCTGTCAAAACGTCCCAGAACACAAACAACCAAGTCATAAATCCACTGAGAACCTGAAGTGGTTATATGGCGTTGGCGACTACCAAGCAGGGTTACTGGTTACGCGGGTAGCTTTGGGAGTTACCACTGATCTCTAAAATAACCCTCCGTTGAGCATCAGTTGTTTCTGAAGTGACATGTTGTGTTTAGATCTGCAGTTACTCCAGAGGTAACCAAGTGTAGATAGTAACCTGACATCGTAGTATACCCCCAGCTCAGCCAAAATGACCTAGTCTGCGCTCTACTCTGCTCTGCTCTGGTTAATCGGGGTGTCTCTCATTCCTCCAGGGCTGCACGGAACGCCCTCGCCTATCAAGATTTTGGCAGAGGTAAGCAACCGAAACACGACCAACACGCCTCTCTCCAAACCCCAACGGAAAAAACTCACCAGATTAAAATAAAACTCAAAATACCCTGTGCGTTTTAACAGAACTGTGAACTTCATAACGTTACTAGCGCTAATCAGATATCTAGGTCTCTGCACACGTCAGCACATTAGTGGCATTTCGCTTTGACAAGCGCTCCTCTGGCCGCTCAGAGGCCCGACTGGAAATTCCAGCTACACACAAGTACACATTTACCGTCTCACGTCATGACATCGGATCACCAAGCTACGCATACACCCGCGAACAATACTGAATGCCACAATAAAAACAATCTCTCTGTGCCCGACCGACAAATAGCATATCTGCCGATTTAGCAACTTCTTGGCTGGCTTAGGTGGCGATCGACCACTAGCTGCTAGCTACCTATGCTAACAATTGCCAAAACGACATAGTGTCAAGTAATGCCAATGTAAACATGGCATGTACAATTACAAAACCATACCTGTGATGTTATGACCTGGCCACATGCCTACATGTGTCACGAAAATAATGTCAATCGTGGTTGACCACTGTCACACATCAGACGAACAACAACACGGAACACAAAGCGACTTCGCGGAAAACGTTCACGTTATGTACAAGAAATTCAAATCTGGCAACGATCTTCGTTAACGTTTTCCTGATATTATGGCTAGCTATGTAAACATTAGCTTGATTAATCCTGTACTTCACTTTAGTTAGTATAACCTGCTGCCCTGGTAAAACAACAAATGTCATTCATATTTAGAATGAACAACCCTCTAACTCTCTGACTTCAATATAAAGATGTTACGCTAGACGTCAGTGGGAACACGAACACTGGCGCAGCATCCATAGATAAGGTTAGCTCGCTAAGCCTGCTTCGACAGGCCGAATGACATTAGCTTAGCAGGCGATGGGTTGGCTATTCTTACGTTAATCCATGAAGAGTTCGTCTCTAGCTAGCGGACAAGAGGTTATTGACAATGAAACGACCTCGATAGAATGAGGAAGAAAATCAATCGCTGTGTTCCAGACGATCCAGCAAGCAGTTCAAACGTTAAAGTAACATCTTACCTCCTCTCATGCTGAAATAACAACTATATCTTTCACTGAAGTTACTGACGCACTTTCAAGCCTCAGTATATCCCCTGCTTATTTCCTGGAACAGAATAACAACATGACGTTATTTCCGCCGAAGCACGCACGTAGCTTGTCTGTGAGGATTTCATGACAGCGTAAGTTAGTTCTTGGTGAAGTGCAAAATTGTAAATAATAGTCCTATATAAGAGTCTCTAATAACAACTTATCCGCCAATCAGGATATTATCTGTTTGGATATGTCGTGTTTACTGCTAACACCTTACACTGCGGTAGCATTGGTCAGACAAAGTGGTTTTAATGTCAGTCAAAAACATTTGCTTTTTAATCCATAAAATGGCGCAGGGTATGTTCGCATGTAATATGTCAGACCATAGCAACATGTCTAAATGCGATGATGTGTGAAAGGGAAAAACCAAATGTGTTTTGTTGATATTGACAAGCACAGGGAGCTCATGCCTTATAAAGTTCTTTCGCTACAGCGCCAAACACCGGATACATTTTGCCGTTGTATCGGCGCATAGGATCGGCGTCTGCTCCAACTCCACCTACTAGAGAGGATTCCCTGCCTTTGTCGGCGCTGATTGGATACGAGGTCGAGACTCGTTACGGGATAGGACACACAGCACATCATTCATCGAACACCCAATCTAGTGCCAGTGTCTCCGAGGTCAGGAGCGAAGAAGCATGGCTGCTGTTTTAAGGGGGTCCCGAAAGCTGTGGAGAAGGTGGCCTAGCCATGTCGATCTGGCTTTTGGTAATATGTTCACTGTTTACGTACATTGCACTGAATCTTTGTCTTCTTTCTCACGTGACAACTGTGTGCATTTTTGAAGAGATGCAAGACGTTGTTGATCTCTTGCGCTTGCAAGTTGCCTTGGTTAGCTATGCTAGTTAGCTAACACATTAGACACATTCCTGACGGCTTTCAGTCCTCCACTGCTACTGTGGTTAGCTTGTAAGCTAATGTCATGAGTGTGGGTCATTGCCAGGCTTGATCTTTACCTCAACCCCGGGCCAAACCGACCGGCCAATTTGTCATTTCAAATGGCACGGGTTCGCTCCTGCAGTCGTGTCCCTATGCTGTTTACAGTAACCTTACTGCACGGTTTGACACGCATCTGCAGGATTTCGACTGGTGTGTATAAGGTTTACTAATTGCTCACAATGTATCTTTAACTTAGGTAACGTTTTACTAACGTAAGTCTGTTCATGGTTTGCATTATTGGTCCATGTATAATGTTATGCGAGTAGTTCAACACTCCCGTCTATTCAGTCTGAATCTTTACCTGCTGATTTAAAAAGTTGGCTAGTAACCCAGTCCGTCGACATCTGAGAGGTGTTGGGAGGCCCAGGTGATGCACGGATGGGAAGTGGAGTTCAGCCGGAGGTAGTGGTGAACCTGGCAGTAAATAACATCTAATATCTTGCCTGATGTGTTTGGGCCCATTGGCACCCTAACCCCAATTCCAATTTAGCTGCCGCAGATTGACATCCTGATCAGCTGATTCATTCCAGTTCAGTCAGTCTTTTGAGGGCTCAGGGTTGGGTTGCATCAAACATGGCAGACAGGAGGAGCAAGTTAGTTATGGTAGTTTACGCTGTGGGAGCAGGGTGGGGATCAGTTCCGATCTGCACAAGTGGGCTTGGCTGTAGTAGATTAGTGGAAGCCCTAGGTGGCGCTAGCCTGGCTGGGAGTACATAGTGCCGTGCACCGTGAGGGGTGTGTGTGTGTGTGTGTGTGTGTGTGTGTGTGTGTGTGTGTGTGTGTGTGTGTGTGTGTGTGTCAGTCCTACATGGTTTCAGGTACCTGTGGGTGACCCACAAATCTTGATACAGGTGAAAAATATTCTACTATGTTGGATACGTGTGCAGCTCGGGGGTGTTGGGTTCAGGCAGGGTCAGGTGAGGTGTGACGGATATGGGATCGGGTCAGACGGAGGGAGAATGCACGTCTGATTCATTTTTTCTAAAGGTCACGTCACGTGGAAACAAAAATATGTGTAGAGTGTTAGACACGTCCCCAATCACATATGCTTGCATTTCAGGGTGAAATCTGACCATTTTATCTGTGCATGCACCCTCACAGAACTCCACTCTCACTTTTTGCCAGACCTGCTTTCAGTGTTGCAGGAGGCCCATGTTGATTCAGGAGTGGAGATGCAGACGGAGGCCAAACAGTGTGTGTGTTTTGTTTTTTAAACAAACCTTTCTAAATCACTAAACCAAACACAAGCTGGTTTAATGTCACAGCATTGTAAAAGCATAAAAGGTAGGCTAAAGTTCAGCCACTGAATCAGAGGAAAGTAAAGCAACACCAAAGAACGTTTTGCTCTGGGGGTCCCCCATAGACTGAAAGCACCATTACCAACACCGTAACTCAGAGAATTTTTAATAAGGCTCTGCGCAGTTATTTGTCTGTGGCTCCCATCAGAGGTTTGCAAGCTGTCTAAGTATCAGCGAGCCCAGAGGTGCTTAGACACGCTCTAACAAGCAGGCAGCGTCATAAGGGTTAGATAAAAATGACTTACTACACAGTTTTTGTAGTTTGTTTTTATAATTACCTGGCCAAATGTAGTGAGCGGCAACAAGATATTATTTCATAAATGTTACACTTTCATTATGGGTGGGCATCCTTTGCAAATACTACCAGAGACACCCTCAACTCATAGCTAAGGTAAACTTAGCATGCTAGCTATCAAAATATTGATTTTGAAGTTAGATTCTTACAAACATATGGAACGCTTGTTTCTAATGTTTTGATAGTCATTCTTTGCAAACACTATCCTCATGTACATAAATGATCACTAACCAACATGAGGATGCTAGCTATTGAAATTGCAAAGTAAATCCTCCAGCTACAGCCAGGCTGCTCTGTCTCTATACTGTTCATCAACTGGAATGACTACTGTATATATACATATATATATATATATTTGCAAACAAGTAGAAAATTACGGGGACAAAACATGTGCATGACACAGAACAGAGACATATATATGTATGCAATATATACATACATATACAAATGTATGTAATGCTGAGTTAATGTTGGGCCAGGGAGATGTAAGCTGGATTGCATGGATGGGGGTGTCAGGAGAAGAATATTCAAATATTTATGTATGTATTCATTTTTACTTGTAATAATAGTAGTAATAATAATAATAAGACTATTATAATATTCGTGTATTAATTGATTTTACTACTAATAATAATAATAAGAGTATTACAATATTTATTTATTTATTTTTACTGATAATAATGATTCTGTTGACTGAAATGACCTTGGGTTGGCACCCATTCATGTCTGTGGTGGCAGCCCGTCCCTGCCCAAGGTAAGCCCTAATGAGACGACACCGTGGAGGTGCTGTGTGCCGCGGGGCCCAGGGGCCCCCAGACTCGCCAAAACCTTATACCAGCCCCTCACACCCTTCACACCCCTCACACCCCTCACACAACACACCAAACTTGTCCATGTTTGAGTGGATATGACAAGATTATTAGCCTTCTCTAATGTGTACTGCATTAAAAGAAATGGGCGTCCTGGGTGAATACCTGCCTAGATGACTTCTTTTACAAACATAAACTGAAGAGTCAGCAAATTTTTATGATTAGACATTTACTGTGCTGGGAAAACATTATTTTAATGTTTTAAAGATTCTTTGGAAACATTATTTTAAGGTTTTAAAGATTCTTTGGTGTTGCTTTAAGGTTGCAGTAAATTTACGATGCACACAGTGCACACCGCAACACACACACACACACACACACACACCGCAACGATCACGCAGACTTTTTTACGATGCACACAGTGCACACCGCAACACACACACACACACACACACACACCGCAACGATCACGCAGACTTTTTTACGATGCACACAGTGCACACCGCAACACACACACACACACACACACCGCAACGATCACGCAGACTTTTTTACGATGTACACAGTGCACACCGCAACACACACACACTGCAACGATCACACACTTTTTTTCTTGTTGTCTAGATGCACATCGGGGGCCTGTGCCCTATCACACACACACATACACACACACACACACAAACACCCTTCACCCACACCAATGTAGTTAATTTACTGAACCGCAACCTTAATTAACAAGCAAGTTTCATTCAGTTATCGAGCGTAATAAGCACACACACTCTTTGGACACATCCAGGTTTACGCTACAAATGAATATTAGTGAACAGTTTGACCTGCTTATGGGAGTGGGTGCTCTGTGTGTAGTAGGTACGGGCGTACTTGCACAGGTGCGTTGCGACATTTTAGTTCTTGCAGTGCACGTCTTATAACACAGGGCTATGGTATAGCCTGTCAAATGATTTTAGTTCCACTGTCAGTTAAGGCCGATTAATTGTATTGATTGTGCGTTATATTTAAAGCATATATTGTCTGGTAGGCAAGTTAGAAGACGGTTTCGCGGAGATGCACCCATGTTGCTCCAGCCAAAGTTTTCTTTCAACAGGTGAAATTGGACTTGCAGTGTTACTGGTGGTTGGAATGGGCTGTTGGGTTCCGGGTCTGGTGTTCTTTATTTTGAGCGGGTCGGTTGCAGAACTTAATTGTTGCTATTGTCAGGAAACGGGTCGGTTGTAGTTTTAAGTGCTGCAGGTCCAGGGCGGAACGAGTTTACAGAATTGGACTCTGAACTGTGAGGTTGCCCTTGTATGTGGTGAGGGAGGTGTGTGTGTGTGTGTGTGTTTGTTTGTGTTTGCCCTTGTATGTGGTGAGGGAGGTGTGTGTGTGTGTGTGTGTGTGTGTGTGTGTGTGTTTGTGTTTGCCCTTGTATGAGGTGAGGTCACTGCATGCATTTGTTTCAGCCGGCATTGCAGAGATGAGGTGTGTGTGTGTGTGTGTGCGCGTGCGCGCGTCCGTCCGTCCTTGGTGCAGTGGGTATATATACATACTGCGACCTTTACTCTACACATCTCCCCACTCATCTTAGATTCACTGCTACGTTCATCTACACGCTCACTCTGTGTGTGTGTGTGCGTGTGTGTGTGTGTGTGTGTGAGTGTGTGTGAGCTGCTATTGTTTCCTTCCTTGAGTTAATGAGTGTGTGAGTCAAGGACAGAGGAGCAGAACTGAGAGCCACTTGCATCACACTTCCATTTTCATGACTTTCACTCTTTCGTGTGTGTGTGTGTGTGTGTGTGTGTGAGCACGTGAGGAGGTGTGTGAGGGCGAGGCATGCATGCTTAGAAGTGTAAATAAAGAGCCATATTGTTAGTGTTGATTTCATCCACTCCTGACGCCAGTTGGGTGCTTAAATCCAAAGTTCAGGCTACTGCTACCATATATTACTATAGGCTACCATATATTACTATAGGCTGCCATAGATTACGATAGGCTACCATAGATTACGATAGGCTACCATAGATTACAATAGGCTACCAAAGGCTGCCACATGCTACCATAGATTACTATAGGCTACCACAAGCTAATAGGCTACTGCAGGCTACCATAGGCTACTAATGCTACTCTATGCTACTATATCATGTGAAGCTGCACAATCTGAGCTTTCCATCGGTATCACTAGCTAGCTGATGTGATGAACGTAAGAAAATTAGCTTTGAATTTCCATAGAAATATGAATTAAAACAGCTCTGCGTCCATCTCACACCCATTCATCTCCATAAAACATCTTGTGATCTCTCTACCCAAACGTGGCAAACCGCATGTCAAAATAAACTTCCAGTGGTGTATAGTGTTTCTCTTAAAAGTAATTAGTTTGTAGGAAGAATTGCAGACTGGTGGCAGACTCCGGAGCTTCAGGAAACGGCTTTAATCATTACAATGGCGCGTCAAGGGAGACATAAGGGTTTCAGCCCGAAAGCATCCACCATTAAATCTAACTAAACAATGAAAATGTTCCACTTAAATACATTTAACTAAGGGGAGTTGCATACAGTTAGCATACAGTTAAAGGAAGTACAATGAAAGGTGATTGGTTCTTTGCCTGGCGCCATTGTGTGTAATGGGCCAAGGACACTCCTACGGCAGTTAGCATTGGTCAGTGGCTATCCAGTTGTATGTAACACCAAGATTCAGAAATATTACTTATGGATTGTTCTGACAAGTCATATGCTTTGATTATTGCACTCCTTGTACTAAGACCATAAAATGATACTAAACATGAATATATTCACATTTCATAACATACAAAAATACATTCCAAATCTATCTGAGGTAGGTCTTTGCAGTGTAAATATGAACAAAAGGTTCTCCCCAGCCACAGGGGTACCAGCAGTTAATTTCCATTGACCACCGGGGGAGGATGATCCCTGTTGTTTCTGTGCCAAATGGTGGCAGCTCCTGGCTGTCTGAGGCAGAGTATACTTCCAAAATTATTGCTATCACTCTCTAACGAGTAATCCGATCATATCATTGTTTCCAATCTCCCATTCCACCCTTCCCAAAAGAAATAATTTCCTTGCATATCAAAACTTGTTTTCAGACCCCTGTCTGTCATATAGCAAGGGCGCATGCAAGAAGTCTGATTTCAGCATCCTGGCCGCCCCGTTTCTTCTCTGTGCAACGCAATAGGATTCAAATATGAAAGTGAATAAAATATTCTGTCAGTACAGTCATACAGTATAAGGAGCGAAAGTGAAACAGTCATTCTAGCAGTCACGTTCATATTTTTAGACCCCACTTTAAAAGAAATCCCATGAAGACATGACATCGAACTTGCACACCAAAAATATTTTTCATTGTATATATCGGGATGATCTGCTAACTGTGAAAGTGTCAGATGAGATTTCACCTTCTTTTACAAATCTGAAATAGTGCAATCCTGTCAAAAATGAAGTTTGCGATT
Source organism: Tenualosa ilisha (assembly GCA_015244755.2). Lineage (NCBI taxonomy): Eukaryota > Metazoa > Chordata > Actinopteri > Clupeiformes > Clupeidae > Tenualosa > Tenualosa ilisha. Next base: position 190,689 of record PYXC01001265.1, on the reverse strand, counting down.
AGCATGTTCCCTGTTTATTAGCATGATTGCTTGGAGCAGGGCTGTGGATGTAAAGCACACACGAACAGTTCTTTCTGTGAGTAGTGCCTCAACACCAATTGCTGGAACATGGAGGTTATAATCCCACGATAAACATCATTACCTTTATTTACAAAAAATGTTTGGTGAGTCTGGCAAATTGTTTTTTTGACTAAGTGGAGGAGGCAACTTAACCCACATTACCTGCTTCTGGTGTTTTGAAGCAATTCAGGGAGAAAAATTAAGTATGATAACCAGAATAAGTAGAGTTGGGGTTGGGGTTAGGGTTAGTTAGGGTCACAGTTAGTTAGGGTTAGTTTGGGTCAGGGTTAGTTAGGGTTAGTTTGGGTCACAGTTAGTTAGGGTTAGTTAGGGTCAGGGTTAGTTAGGGTCACAGTTAGTTAGGGTTAGTTAGGGTTAGTATAGTTGCTAGACATACATAACATATGGAAGCCAGTGCCTTAACTCCTGGAAACTGGGGCCAGACAGGCCCTGTGAAGCTTGGAAATATGGTTCGGCGTTGACTCAACGCCAAGGGCACTCTGTTACCTTGATGCCGTTGTTTACGTGTTTTAGTTCTGCGTTGAGTGTATTCGCTTTTGCATAACATACTTCACCAGATACTGGGTTAGGGTTAGATAGGGGCTTAGGGTTACTGCTTTGAGTGGCACAGGGTTAGGGTTAGGGTTAGGGTTATCTATCTATCTATCTATCTATCTATCTAGCTACCCCACCACCACACACACTCGCGTCTACTGAATTCCATTGCCATGCTTTCATTTTGTTAACATTACTGTCCAAGAGGCACTATATATTTATATAACAACCTCGTTATTACTGTTCAAGAGGCACTATATATTTATATAACAACCTCGTTATTACTGTTCAAGAGGCACTATATATTTATATAACAACCTCGTTATTACTGTTCAAGAGGCACTATATATTTCAACCTTGTTATTATTGTTTCAAATATCAGAACTATTAACAAGGTTTCTGGGCAGTCCGTTTATGTTCTGTTAACTAGTAAACTTCTCATGACTGCCTACAAAGTGTTGCTGCTGACAAAGCGCTGAATTTAAGACATTATTTAAAGACTGGCACAGTACAGTTGGAAAATGCTGCCGGCTGTTGAATCCAAAACCCTGTCTGAAAAGGTCTCCAAAGCTGGTGGACTAGCATGTTGCTAAAAGGGGTTGTGGAAACACACCGGCGAACCAAACAAAGCGAGAGGATGAACTCGACCAATCACTGCCCTTGACATTTACGTGCATTGACAAGCATCACTCACATGGTTTGGTTTAACATGCACTCACATTTCCATTTCTGCATTTAGCAGACGCTTTTATCCAAAGCCACTTACAATAGAGGAGAACATTCAAGCCTCAACACAATGAAAGAAACTAACAAAGAGTGCATATTGCTAACACAGAACTGCACTGTTTTGAGTTGAAAGTGCAATAGTGTAATAAAAACATGCATGGGTTCCCTGGCTCAAGCTTGTGTGTGTGTGTTTAATTCTGTGTTCCTGTGAGTACAGAAAGTGTGTGTGTGTACACTGATGTGCTAAGTGTGTGTTCCCCATAGTGTCTATGCGGCGGATGGCGTCTAAGACCCAGGTGGGCTTCGTGGGTTTGGGGAACATGGGGAACCCAATGGCGAAGAACCTGCTAAAGCATGGCTACCCCGTCATCGCCACTGACGTCTTCCCAGAGTCCTGCAAGGAGGTCCAGGAGCTTGGTGCACAGGTGCGTGTGTGTGTGTGTGTGTGTGTGTGTGTGTGTGTGTGTGCGCGTGTGTGTGTGTGTGTGCGCGTGTGTGTGTGTGGTGGAGAGATTAGGAATGACTGTGTGTGAACGAGAATGACTGTGTATGTGTGTGTGTGTGTATGTGTGTGTTTCTGGGGGATAGATAAAGATTGTGAGAGGCCGTGTAGTGCAAGACTCAAACACTGACACACCTGCACACTGGAACACTGACACACCTGCACACTGGAACACTGACACACCTGCACACTGGAACACTGCACTTTTACCTCTGAAAATACTGCACACGCTGACACTGAACACACACACTGAATTTCCTGCATCACACTCTGAATCTGCTTGTGCTACACACTGAAGCATTCACACACACACACACACACACACACTGAAGCATTGACACACACACACACACACACACACACACACACACACACTGATGCATTGACACGCACACACACACACACACTGATGCATTGACACACACACACACACACTGATGCATTGACACACACACACACTGAAGCATTGACACACACACACACTGATGCATTGACACACACACACACACTGAAGCATTGACACACACACACACACTGAAGCATTGACACACACACACACACTGATGCATTGACAAACACACACACACACACACAGATGCATTGACACACACACACACACACACACACACTGATGCATTGACACACACACACACACACACTGAAGCATTGACACAAACACACACACACACTGAAGCATTGACACAAACACACACACACACTGAAGCATTGACACACACACACACACACTGATGCATTGACACACACACACACACACACGGACGCATTGACACACACACACACACACACACACTGAAGCACTGACACACACACACACACTGATGCATTGACACACACACACACACACACACACACTGAAGCATTGACACACACACACACACTGATGCATTGACACACACACACACACACACACTGATGCATTGACACACACACACACTGAAGCATTGACACACACACACACACTGAAGCATTGACACACACACACACTGATGCATTGACACGCGCGCACACACACACACACACACTGAAGCATTGACACGCACACACACACACACACTGAAGCTTTGACACACACACACACTCTGAAGCATAGACACACACACACTGAAGCATTGACACACACACACACACACACTGATGCACTGACACACACACACACACTGATGCACTGACACACACGCACACACTGATGCATTGACACACACACACACTGAAGCATTGACACACATACACAAACACACACACACGCTGATCCATTGACACACACACACACACACACACACACACACACGCTGATCCATTGACACACACACACACACACACACACGCTGATCCATTGACACACACACACACACGCTGATCCATTGACACACACACACACACACAGACTGATCCATTGACACACACACACACACACACACACACACACACTGAAGCGTTGACACACACACACACAGAAGCGTTGACACACTCTGAACCGTTGACACACACACACACACACTGAAGCGTTGACACACACACACACACACACACTGAAGCATTGACACACACACACACACAAGCATTGACACACACACACACACACACACACACACACACACACTGAAGCATTGACACACACACACACACACGCACACACACACACTGAAGCATTGACACACACACACTGAAGCATTGATACACACACACTGTAATGCTTGTGCACAATGAAGCTGCTTACACGACACACTGAATTTACTTCCACAACTGTTTCACACTGAAGCATCACTTGCACTCCACACTGAACCTGCCTGGAGGTTAGTGTAACGCAACAGGAAGTCCCACTCTCAGATTAGACCCTGGAGGTTAGTGTAACGCAACAGGAAGTCCCACTCTCAGATTAGACCCTGGAGGTTAGTGTAACGTAACAGGACGTCCAACTCTCAGATTAGACCCTGGAGGTTAGTGTAACGTAACAGAAAGTCCCACTCTCAGATTAGGGCCTGGAGGTTGGTGTAACGTAACAGGAAGTCACACTCTCAGATTAGCTGGAGGTTAGTGTAACGTAACAGGAAGTCACACTCTCAGATTAGCTGGAGGTTAGTGTAACGTAACAGGAAGTCCCACTCTCAGATTAGGGCCTGGAGGTTAGTGTAACGTAACAGGAAGTCCCACTCTCAGATTAGACCCTGGAGGTTAGTGTAACGTAACAGGAAGTCCCACTCTCAGATTAGACCTTGGAGGTTAGTGTAATGTAACAGGAAGTCCCACTCTCAGATTAGCTGGAGGTTAGTGTAACGTAACAGGAAGTCACACTCTCAGATTAGCTGGAGGTTAGTGTAATGTAACAGGAAGTCCCACTCTCAGATTAGCTGGAGGTTAGTGTAACGTAACAGGAAGTCACACTCTCAGATTAGCTGGAGGTTAGTGTAACGTAACAGGAAGTCCCACTCTCAGATTAGGGCCTGGAGGTTAGTGTAACGTAACAGGAAGTCCCACTCTCAGATTAGACCTTGGAGGTTAGTGTAATGTAACAGGAAGTCCCACTCTCAGATTAGCGGCCATTGATTTAGGTTTGAAGAATTAAATAGAGAGGAAATGCGGAAATTGTTTTGTGATGTCTGTGTCCTTTCTCCCAGCTTTATTGGGGCAGGGGAAGTGTGTGGCTGTCAGTCCTTGGGTGTTGGGGCTGGGGGTGTGTCTTCACCGAGCCATAATGTGTTCTTGGCCATCTTGTGCTGTCTTGAAGCCACACAGACAGACACACACACACCCACAGACCCACAGACAGACACCCACACACCCACAGACCCACAGACAGACACACACACACCCACAGACCCACAGACAGACCCAGCTGCAGTGTCCAATGAGGAGTAAGATGAACATGCATCAATGGTGCACACCAGTGCTATACACACACCGACACAGACACATGGACACACAGATGCGCGCGCACACACACACAGTGAAGTATCAGAACTGCTTCACCTGGAAAATCCCTGTTTGATGCCAGCATTACTGGAGACCTTTAATCAGCCTTTCCTCCGCCCCCTCAGCACATCCATCATACTGCAGAACACTGCCTGTCACTTTCTCCCAGCACACACACGCACACACACACTCACACACACACACACTCACGCACACGTGCATATACACACACACTTACACACACACACACGCGCATATACACACGCACACACACGCGCATATACTCACGCACACACACGCACTCACACACACACACACACACACACACACACACTCACACACACGTGCATATACACACACACTTACACACACACACACACGCATATACACACGCACACACACGTGCATATACTCACGCACACACACACACACACACGCATATACACACGCACACACACGCATGCGCGCATACGCACACACGCGCGTGCGGGGGGGTGTCAGTCACTCTTTCATGTGATGCTCTGTGTGTGTTTGTGTGACCTCTTCCGCTATCGTTCTCGTGTGATTAAGCCGCATGATGTCAGCAGTCTTCCGCTGACTTGGTTGGATGGCCGTCTGTACAGGTCAGACACAGGAAGTACAGCTGAGTGAACACAGCAACAGCAGAATCACCAGATCACACACTGCACTCACTCAGACCACCAGATCACACACTGCACTCACTCAGACCACCAGATCACACACTGCACTCACTCAGACGAGCAGAAAGGCACAGGCACACACTCAGACAACCAGAGTGCTCACCGCACGCACTCCGACATGTACACGAATTGCACGCTCACTGCACACGCTCAGATGACCCGAGAGCTCCAACCAGAGTGCTCACTACAGACATGCTTAGACATCCATAGTAACACATGCATGAGCTTTATGACATGGTGTTGATCACCTTGTCAGTCAACATAACTCTAAAAATTCAATTCAATTGTATTTGGACAGCACCATTTACAATAGTATTGTCTCATGAGGCACACCAAAGAGCAACAGGGGCAAGGAAAAACTCTCTTGTGGTAGTTAGTCAAGGAAGAAACCTTGGGCAAATCCATGGCTCAAGGGGCTAACCAAACTGCCAAGAGTCATGTAGGAAAAAATCAGTAGTTACCATGATCAACTACAATTTGTCCATGATTTTAGCTGAGCATCAGCAACAGATCCCTAAGGTAGCATGTAGAAGGAGAATAAGGGGGGCCCTAGCACTGAGCCTTGGGGTACACCATACTTTACTTTGGTGTGGCATGATTTATTATGAGCATGTACAAACTGGTGGTGAGATTCCTGGGATAAATGCCAAAACGGCAGAGGGACGGAAGATTGGTGAAAACCACACGTTTTCTGCACCGAAATAAAGCTTTCCAGAGTTTTCCTCCATCGTCGATACTTTCTTGTTATTTGCAGCCTTGTGCTACAGCCTCACCTGACCAGTTCTGCCCGTCCCAGTTTGTCATCTCTGGGCATGATGCACATATGTCTTTTTAAGACTTTTCTGAAACGGCTTAAACAGCTGACTGCGGTGTGTGTGTGTGTGTGTGTGTGTGTGTGTGTGTGTGTGTGTGTGTGTGTGTGTGTGTGTGTGTCCTACTGTGTTGCAAACATCCTCTATAAAACCATTTTCCTGATCGAGCTGCTCAGCTGTTTCTTAATGGGTGTTTGGCCTTGAGGAGGCCGGGGTTATGACCAGGCCCAGGAACAGTAATGACATGGGGCGTGTGTGTGTGCATGTGTGTGTGTGCATGTGTGTGTGTGTGTGCGTGCGTGCGTGCGTGTGTGTGCGTGCGCGCGTGTGTGTGCGCGCGTGTGTGTGCGTGCGTGTGTGTGTGCGCGTGCGTGTGTGCGCGTGCGTGCGTGCGTGTGTGTGTGCGTGCGTGTGTGTGTGTGTGTGTGTGAGATGTTCCTCCATAACCTGTAGGTGTTGCTATCTTTCCCTTTTGTATTTTCCCCAGCCTACCAATGTTCACAGGTGAGACCCAGGTGGGCGGAGCTACTGTAATAAAACCACTGCAGCCCTGGCAGTCGGTGGAGAGACTTTGGAGCGGTGTGTGTGTGTGTGTGTGTGTGTGTGTGTGTGTGTTCTTAGCTGTGTTTATGTATCTGTTTGACCCATGCCAATACTGCTGTTCATGATGCTTGCGTGTGTGTGTGTGTGTGTGTGTGTGTGTGTGTGTGTGTGTGTGTGTGTGGTGTGTGTGTGTGTCAGATCTTGGACTCCCCAGCTGAGGTGGCGGATAAGGCGGACCGCATCATCACCATGCTTCCCTCAAGCCCCAATGTCATCGAGGTCTACACTGGACCCAACGGCATCCTCAAGTGAGACCACACACACACACACACTGGACCCAACGGCATCCTCAAGTGAGACCACACACACACACACACACTGGACCCAACGGCATCCTCAAATGAGACCACACACACACACACACACACTGGACCCAACGGCATCCTCAAATGAGACCACACACACACACACACTGGACCCAACGGCATCCTCAAGTGAGACCACACACACACACACACTGGATCCAACGGCATCCTCAAGTGAGACCACACACACACACACACTGGACCCAACGGCATCCTCAAGTGAGACCACACACACACACTGGATCCAACGGCATCCTCAAGTGAGACCACACACACACACACTGGATCCAACGGCATCCTAAAGTGACACAACACACACACACACTGATCTGTGTCAGAGTTAATAACACACACACATGCATACACATTTATTTAGCCAAATGAACAAATTCGACGTGCTTAGATTTGGGACTGTCACAATGGGCCAGCCCTTTAAAGACACACCAGCAATATTTTTAGGTTAATGTATCAGCTGTGTAGCGCGTCAGGTCAATGATTAAATGGCTCCTTATGGGGGGAATGAGGGCTCTCTTGGCCGCCTGCGTTTATTACGCTTGCAGGATCCTAATCAGCGAAGTGGTGAAAACGAAACTGAATGAAACCAAAATCCCTTTTTTTAGCGGCATGTCAGTCAACGTAACGGTGTGAAAATTTACACGGGTTGGTAACAAAGAGTGCATATTGCTAACTGCACCTTTTTACGTTGAAAGTGCAATAATGTAATAAAGTGCAATAAAAGAGAAATGATGTATAAGTAATTAAGTGCATTCTCAAAAATTTACGCCAGGAGATATTCTTGGAAGAGGTGGGTCTTCAAGAGTTTCTTGAAGGTGGAGAGTGGAGAATTCACATGGGTTGGCGAGTGGACGGTGCTGTAGGGGAGCTCCGGCAGTAGACTAATAAATGTCAGGAGGAACGGGAAAAACGAATCAAAACATGGACATCCGAGCGCCAAGTATAAAATAAATGTTTAATTGAATGGACAGCATTTATAAAGTGCTTTTCTACAGCACCGAGCTGGGAGCACAAGCCAAATCAGAACTTAAAAAAAAACGAAATTTGCGAGACACAGAAGACTACAAGCAAAACAAAGTCTACTTTTGGAAATATGGCAAGCCAGAGTCTCAGTCTGCAGCCCAGGAGAACAATGGAAAAGGACCGGATCCTGAATGCCCACAGAGACCTTCCAGAACATGGCTGTCATCCTCCTCCTTTGAATCGGGGTCTGGAAGGTGGAACATCTTTTTTAGGACATGTCCCAAACTGGTCTCAAAGGTCTCACCGATGGGCGAGGGTTACGCCAAGGTCACGCTCATAGGTCTCACCGATGGGCGAGGGTTACGCCAAGGTCACGCTCATAGGTCTCACCGATGGGCGAGAGTTACGCCAAGGTCACGCTCATAGGTCTCACCGATGGGCGAGGGTTACACCAAGGTCACGCTCATAGGTCTCACCGATGGGCGAGGGTTACGCCAAGGTCACGCTCATAGGTCTCACCGATGGGCGAGGGTTACGCCAAGGTCACGCTCATAGGTCTCACCGATGGGCGAGGGTTACGCCAAGGTCACGCTCATAGGTCTCACCGATGGGCGAGGGTTACGCCAAGGTCACGCTCATAGGTCTCACCGATGGGCGAGAGTTACGCCAAGGTCACGCTCATAGGTCTCACCGATGGGCGAGGGTTACGCCAAGGTCACGCTCATAGGTCTCACCGATGGGCGAGGGTTACACCAAGGTCACGCTCATAGGTCTCACCGATGGGCGAGGGTTACGCCAAGGTCTACACCTTGAACGGCCCACGCTAATGAACCTTTCTGAAAAGAATCTGACACTTGCAAGGCAGCTTTGAGTGAGAGACTATAATGGCCAAGCGCCCTCAATGCCAACCTGTTCCTCCACTTATGCCAGATGGGAATTAGAAATGTGGCAACTGTGCTCAATGTTTGTATACACACAGATGTAAACAACGTAGTCCCCCGCACACAGGTAGGAACATCTCCATACGTGGCCCTGTCAGACTCATCACACACATCACACACATCACGCTCATCACGCACATCACGCGCATCACGCTCATCACACACATCACGCTCATCACGCTCATCACACACATCACGCACATCACACTCATCACACACATCACGCGCATCACACACATCACGCTCATCACACACATCACGCTCATCACGCACATCACACTCATCACGCGCATCACACACATCACGCTCATCACACACATCACGCTCATCACGCACATCACACTCATCACACACATCACGCGCATCACACACATCACGCTCATCACACACATCACGCTCATCACGCACATCACACTCATCACGCGCATCACACACATCACACACATCACACGCATCACACACATAACGCTCATCACACGCATCACGCGCATCACACACATCACACTCATCACGCGCATCACACACATCACGCTCATCACACACATCACGCTCATCACACATCACGCTCATCACACTCATCACACACATCACGCGCATCACACACATCACACTCATCACGCACATCACGCTCATCACACACATCACACACATCACGCTCATCACGCACATCACACTCATCACGCACATCACGCGCATCACACACATCACGCTCATCACGCACATCACGCGCATCACACACATCACACACATCACACACATCACGCTCATCACACGCATCACACACATCACGCTCATCACGCTCATCACGCTCATCACACACATCACACACATCACACACATCACACACATCACGCTCATCACACTCATCACACACATCACGCTCATCACACACATTTGGGATGTGGGATGTGGGATGTGGCTAGGGATTGGGTTCTTACCATAAGTGCATATGATCCTGTGTGCTTCTGCAACTTGTATGGGTGTATCCAAGTCTCCAACCTAATGGGTTGATTGAAGGGTGTAGCCTGTCCATTGGGCGCTGATGGCTGATGGCTTATTCAACTGATGTCATTCACCTGAATCTAGCCTGCATGTACATCCCTTGTTGGTAATTCACCATCCTTTGCCTGAAGAAGACCCTGGTGGGTCAAACATTGCTTGATTAAATAATCGTTTGGGGTGCTATCTAGTGTGCCAGCCTTTATTTGATTTTCATTTTACAGTATAGTAGCCTATGGTCTTGTGACCACACTTAGAGATATATTGTACAGTATGCCACCTGCTGGAGTGGCTAGTCTGAAGCTGTTCCCTGCCCTGGTGTGTGTGTGTGTGTTTAATATGCGTGTGTGTGTGACCCTCCTGTGCTCCTGTCCCCTTCAGGAAAGTAAAGAAGGGCTCCCTGCTCATCGACTCTAGCACCATCGACCCAGCGGTTTCCAAGGAGATGGCGGCGGCGGCTGAGAAGATGGGGGCGGTGTTCATGGATGCCCCCGTCTCGGGGGGTGAGCATCTACTCGTCGCCATGCCAACACTGACACTCTGCCCAGACCAACACATACAGATATATACAGTACACACACAAACAGAAACAAAGTGCGTATTAGTGAGTGTGTGTATCAATATGTGTGAGTGAGTATGTGGGTGTCCACAAAAGTTGTGTATCAGTGGAAGGGGTCTAGTCAGGTGTCAGTGTGTGTGTGTGTGTGTGTGTGTGTGTGTGTGTGTGTTTGTATGTGCATGGATCAGTTGGGCCCTATGATTTTCGAGATGTGCAATATGTGGAGGGAAGGCATGAAAAGGCCATTTTCCTACAAACACGGAATCACACAGAACTTGCAAATGATTTTATTCATCTATTTATTTCTTGCATTTTGACATTTAAATTTGTGTTTAAAACAATCTTTTTCCATTTTAAAACCCCACACAACAAGCCACTGATCTGCAGGACCGGCCAAACGACTGTAGTCTGTCACTATCAGATTCGTTCACCATGTGAGCTTGTTTCTACCTGCAGTGAGCAGCCCACCTCCTATTTCTCAATGGACTGGTAGGAAGAGAAAATAACATTTTCTTGATCAGGAAATACTTGCTAATTTTGCGTAGTAAAATATACTGATTGATGCATAAACTTCCCATTGCAGTGGAATGATTCAGACCAGAGTCAAGCCCTCATACGCTGATACAGAAGATCACTGAAAAGTTTATATTGTGACACTCTCACTTCTTACCGTTCTTCCCTAGTATCGGCCTCCTTCCACAATAAAACTGTGAGTGATTAGCCAGTGCTGTTGGGAACTGTGAGTGATTAGCCAGTGCTGTTGGGAACTGTGAGTGATTAGCCAGTGCTTTTTCTCCCAGCCGCACCTGAGGAGTGTGATGTTAGCAAGCCAGACATCCCAACAAGCAGAAATCCATTTCCCCCACTGTACATGCATGGTCCTCTCTCTCATACCCCCCTTCCCTCCCTCCTCTCTCTTTCATTCTCTCTCTTTCTCTCTCTCTCTCTCTCATACCCTGCCACTCTCTCTCTCTCTCATTCCCCACTCCTCCCTCTCCCTCTCTTTCCCCCTCTCTCCCTCTCTCTCTTTCATTCCCCCCCTTGTTCCCTCTTTCTCGTTTGCTCCCTTTTTCTCTCCCTCTCCCTCTTTAATTCCCTCTCTCTCTCTCTCTCTCTCTCTCTCTCCCCCCCCGTCTGTGTGTGTGAGTTCTGAGAGCTTGATGGTCCAGTAAGGGAGCATGAAGAGAGACAGAGGGAGGGAGGGAGGGAGGGAGGGAGAGGGAAAGAGAGAGATAGAGGGAGGATGTGTGTGTGAGAGAGAAAAGGAATGTGAGCGAGGGGAAAAAGAGAGAGAGGGAAAGAGAGAGCAAGAGAGAGAGAAGGAAAAAGAGAGAGAGAGAGAGAGGGAAAGAGCTTCAAATAATCCCAAGGCAGTCAAGGGGGTTACCTGGACACACACACACACGGATACACACACACACACGAACACACACACGCACACGGATACACGCACACGGATACACTCACACGCACATACAGATAGACACACACACAAACACATACACACACATACACACATGCACACGGATACACATACACACACATACACACACACACACACACATGGATACACACACACATACACACAGGCTGACGGGGGGTCCCCTACCTGGACACATACTGAGCCTTACCAAAGGCCAGGGTAAGGGGTGTGTGTGTGTGTGTGTGTGTGTGTGTGTGTGTGTGTGTGTGTGAGCAAGCACGACCCACTGGCCAGCTACTTTATGAGGCACTCTGTGTGGTTAGAGTTACCACTCCAAGATGGATGGAGATTTATGTGTCTCTCTCAGCACACACACACACACAAGTTAAGCTGTAGAGTGGGCTGCTCACAATCAAGGAGGAGGCTTAGAGTGTGTGTGCGTGTGGCCTAGCTATTAAAAACATACACACTACTATTACTAAAACTATTACTATTACTACTACTGTTATTATCACTACTACTACTGCTACTACTACTACTACTACTGCTACTACTACTACTGCTATTACCACTACGACTGCTACTACTACTGCTACTGCTACTACTGCTATTACTACTGCTACTGCTACTACTGCTACTGCTATTACCACTATGACTGCTACTACTACTACTGCTATTACCACTTTGACTGCTACTACTACTACTGCTACTACTGCTGCTATAGGGATGGCTAGTGTGACGTCACGAGTCACTTCCGTGTCCAAACCTCGGCTGTGAATATAAACAGCAGTGGTTGCAGCCTGTTTTTACCGCTGGATTGTAAAACGCCTGGTAAGGCTTTGAGGGCATGGAAAACACCGTTTGAAAGGCGAATTATTCACCAGGGATTCATCCACATTTGAAAGTAAATTGATTGTACTTTTATATCTCACGCTATGAACTCCAAAATACAACAATAACTCTATGAAAAAAGGTCTAAATTCACACAACTCCAACAGAGTTGTAAATGTTAGTGTCATGGCAGGTGGCAGCTTGAAAGGGAAAGCCCAGGCTTCCATGAAAAAAAAAGTGTGTGAGGTTGAGGTGAGAAAGTAACGTTAGCTAAACATAAGGGTGCCAGCAGTAAAGCCAACGTTACTGTACCTGAGTAACGATAACTATTGTTTAATGATCTGTATTAGTAAGGAAGTAAAGTCATGGCAGAATTGGTACCATGGTTAGTTGACAACGTGAAAACTGTAGGCCTACAGTGTAGCTGGCGGTGCTGCCTAGTTATGTTGCCTGAGGTAAACAGGGAGAATGGAAGATCTTTGGTTGAGCCGCCATTTCATTTGTTTATGTTTATGCATTTAGCAGACGCTTTTATCCAAAGCGACTTACAATTTTGTCAACTATCAATTGTTCAGGGCCAGTCTCCCCTAGAGCAACTTAGGGTTAAGTGTCTTGCTCGAGGGCACAGCAGTGGCAGCTGGGATTTGAACCCACAACTTTTCAGGCTGCTTGCGCACTAGGTTCCTTAACCACTACGCTACCACCGCCCCACTACGCTACCACCGCAATTGGACCCGCAAGAGACATTTTCAGCAATGGTGACGTAGTGACTAGCCTCTCTATTACTGCTATTACCACTATTACTATTACTACTATTACTATTACCACTATTACCATTACCACTATTACCATTACCACCATTACCCTATTACCACTATTACTATTACACTATTACTATTACCACTATTACTATTACACCTTACACTATACATTACCACTATTACATTACACTATTACTATTACCACCATTACCACTATTACTATTACCACCATTACCACTATTACCACTATTACTATTACCACTATTACCATTACCACTATTACTATTACCACTATTACTATTACCACTATTACTATTACCACCATTACCACTATTACTATTACCACCATTACCACTATTACTATTACCACCATTACCACTATTACCACTATTACTATTACCACTATTACCATTACCACTATTACTATTACCACTATTACTATTACCACTATTACTATTACCACCATTACCACTATTACTATTACCACCATTACCACTATTACCATTACCACCATTCCACTATTACCATTACCACCATTACCACTATTACATTACCACCATTACCACTATTACTATTACCACTATTACTATTACCACCATTACCACTATTACTATTACCACCATTACACTATTACCACTATTACTATTACCACTATTACTATTACCACCATTACCACTATTACTATTACCACCATTACCACTATTACCACTATTACTATTACCATATTATATTACCACCATTACCACTATTACCATTACCACCATTACCACTATTACCATTACCACCATTACCACTATTACTATTACCACCATTACCACTATTACTATTACCACCATTACCACTATTACCACTATTACTATTACCACTATTACCATTACCACTATTACTATTACCACTATTACTATTACCACCATTACCACTATTACTATTACCACCATTACCACTATTACCACTATTACTATTACCACTATTACCATTACCACTATTACTATTACCACTATTACTATTACCACTATTACTATTACCACCATTACCACTATTATATTACCACCATTACCACTATTACCACTATTACTATTACCACTATTACCATTACCACTATTACTATTACCACTATTACTATTACCACTATTACTATTACCACCATTACCACTATTACTATTACCACCATTACCACTATTACCACTATTACTATTACCACTATTACCATTACCACTATTACTATTACCACTATTACTATTACCACTATTACTATTACCACCATTACCACTATTACTATTACCACCATTACCACTATTACCATTACCACCATTACCACTATTACCATTACCACCATTACCACTATTACCATTACCACCATTACCACTATTACCATTACCACCATTACTATTACCACCATTACCACTATTACTATTACCACCACTACCAATATTACTATTACCACTATTACCACTATTACTATTACCACTATTACCACTATTACCACCATTACCACTATTACCACTATTACTATTACCACCATTACCACTATTACCACTATTACTATTACCACTATTACTATTACCACCATTACCACTATTACTATTACCACCATTACCACTATTACCATTACCACCATTACCACTATTACCATTACCACCATTACTATTACCACCATTACCACTATTACTATTACCACCACTACCAATATTACTATTACCACTATTACCACTATTACTATTACCACTATTACCACTATTACTATTACCACTATTACTATTACCACCATTACCACTATTACCATTACCACCATTACCACTATTACTATTACCACCATTACCACTATTACTATTACCACCATTACCACTATTACCACTATTACTATTACCACTATTACCATTACCACTATTACTATTACCACTATTACTATTACCACCACTACCAATATTACTATTACCACTATTACCACTATTACTATTACCACTATTACCATTACCACTATTACTATTACCACCATTTCCACTATTACTATTACGACTATTACTATTACTACTACTACTACTACATGGTGATGTAGCAACTAGCCTCTATTACTGCTATTACCACTATTACTATTACTGTTATTACCACTGTTACTATTACTGCTATTATTACTATTACTACTACTGTTATTATTACTATTACTATTACTACTATTATTACTATTACTATTATTATTTCTGCTATAGTGCTTCTCAAGACTCCCAGAGTGCTGACAGTGAAGCTGGACACACACTTACAGATACACACTCTATACACCTACACACAAAAAACCCACACTCTACACACCTACACACAAACACATAAAAACACATCCAATTATACACACACACGGACACACACACACACATGCGTGGTAGCAGAAGCTCCAGCCGTATCAGTGGGAGGTGGGGAGGGGTAATGGAAGCAGCATGGCCTGGCTGCTGCAAGAACACTGGTGTGTGTGTGTGTGTGTGTGTGTGTGTGTGTGTGTGGAGGGGGGGGCTTCATTAAGGCTCTCTGGGCAAACTGTGTGGGGTTCTGTTGAGACCACCTACAATCTGTAGGAGAATGGCCAACATCAGTTCCAACGGGTCTGTGCACGTGTGCCTGCGTGTGTGTGTGTGTGTGTGTGTTTGCATGCGTGCACATGGATGGCTGTGGGCACCAGCACTTGTTGAGTCTGTTGTTCGGTGCAAGAAAGTAATTGAATTTTTTGGGCATGACACTGTCACTGTGTGTGTGTGAGAGAGTGCACTTGAGTTTGTGTAAGAGGGACAGACACGTTTGTGTGTGTGTGTGGGGGGGGGGGTTGTTGGTGTGTGTCTGGGTGGATGTGGGTATGTGTGCGTGTGTCGGGAGGGGGTGTATGTTTGTTGGGTGTGTGTGTGTTTGTTGGTGTGGGTGTGTGTGTCAGGTTGAGTATGTGTGTTTGTTGATGTGTGTGTGTGTGTGTGTGTGTCGGGGAGGTGAGTGTATGTTTGTTGGTTTCGGAATGTGTGTGTTGGTGTGGGTGGGTGTGTCGGGTTGAGTGTGTGTGTTTGTTGGTGTGTGTGTGTGTGTGTGTGGGGGGGGGGTTGAGTGTGTGTATCTGTTAATGTGGGTGAGCGTGTGTGTGTTTGTTGGTGTGTGCGGGGGTATGTATGTGTGTGTATGTGTGTGTCGGACAGACGTCGTAATTAAGCTATTGCTGCCTCTGACTCTGGTTTCTGGTTTCTGGTTTCTGCCACATAAACAGTGTGTCCCTCTGCGCTTGCCATCTTTATGCGCCACCGCTCCCACAGCCTCTTACGTCAGAATGGTCTGTGTGTGTGTGTGTGTGTGTGTGTGTGAGAGAGAGAGAGCGAGTCAGAACAGTCTGGACCTCTAGTCTCCCACCAGCTGCTACCGCTTCTGAAGCGGTCAGGAAGTCCACAAACCCTGTCCCTCTCTCCCTCTCACACACACACACACACACACACACTCGCACTCGCACTCTCCCTCTCTCACACACACACGCACACATCCTCTGTTTCTCTCACTCATATACACACACTGTCTCTCTCACAAACACACACACACACACAGAATTCTCACTCACACACACTTTCAGTGTTAGTAGCTAACCCTTTAATAAAAGAGGACCCACAACAAACCCATCTAGACGTCACCACAGCCTGCGTGTCAGGCACACACACACACACACACCACTCTGACGTCACTGCAGTTTGATGTTACACACACACACACACTCACTCCCAACTTTAATTGCTCTCTCTCTCTCTGTCCCGTCTCCCTCTCTTGTGTGCACATCTCTGGTGTAAATGTGAGGGCAGCGTTTTGTTTAGTTTTTTATTTTTCCAGTTATCATTGGCCAGACATCAGCCCAGCTGTCATCGAGTCGACTGGAGCAGAAAGCAGAACCAACTATACAAACTGGAGCTGTAGTGTGTGTAGGCTGTAGTAGGTGTAGCTGTATATAAGATGAGCTGGAATGATAGGGTGTGTGAGTGTGTATATATATATATATATATAAGCTGGAGCAGAAGGTGTGTGTGTGTGTAGGCTGCATATAAGATGAGGTGGAGTAGAAGGTGTGTGTGTGTGTAGGCTGCATATAAGATGAGGTGGTGCAGAAGGTGTGTGTGTGTGACAGTACAGTACATTCTGTGTGGCCAAATCTACAGAGCAGATAGCATAGACTGACTAACTGATTATCAGGCCTAATTTAACGTTAACGTTCATTGAATGGATGGACGTCCGAATAGGTGGGCAATAACATAACGGCAACCATTGGGAGTGTTTTAATGTTAGCATTGGGAGTGTTTTAATGTTAGCATTGGGAGTGTTTAACCATTGGGAGTGTTTCAATGTTAGCAAGGTGTGTTTAACCATTGGGAGTGTTTTAATGTTAACATTGGGAGTGTTTAACCATTGGGAGTGTTTTAATGTTAGCAAGGTGTGTTTAACCATTGGGGGTGTTTTAATGTTAGCATTGGGAGTGTTTTAATGTTAGCAAGGTGTGT
>PYXC01001265.1:97500-165000 GCA_015244755.2 Tenualosa ilisha | reverse complement strand
AAACATTGATGGAATTGTTTTATGGGGATGATTATGATTATGGCTAGCACTGATTGGCTGCTTTATGGGGGTGATTATGACTACTGTTCCTGATTGGCTGCAGGTTAGAGGTGATCGGGACACTGCTGGAGGACAAACTCAAAACTCCTCTTCCTCTTCAATACGGCCTCCCACCACTCCACTCCACTCCTCTCCACTCCTCTCCTCTCTCCACTCCGTTCATCTCTCCTCACATGTTCCTCTTGTCTCTTCTCTCTCCTCCTCCCTTCTCTCCTGACTCTCCTTTTTCCTTCCCTCTCGACCTTCCACTCTGCTCTCTCCTCATCTCTCTGCCCTTCCCAAATCGCTTCCTCAGTCCCTCCTCTCCTCCAGAGCAGCTCTGAACTGCCACAAAAGCACTTGAGTTTCCCTGTGTGAAAAGCTAACGGGGGACAAGCCCTCAAACAGCACGTCTGGCATCATTTTCTCAGGCGCTCTGATGACATGCCAGCTGAAGGACTGCCAGGCATGAGAACATGTGCAGACAGTCTGATACTGAGTAGGGGCCAGGTGTGAAGAATCTGCTCTTTCCCCGGGCCTAAAGCCTAGAGGTCCTCACCCTGAGAGCATAGAACCCTTCCACTAACCCCCTTAGTGATCCAGGAAACTTGTGCCAAACTTGGCACTCAACATTCGAAATTCCACTGGCAGTAAAGTACAGCGCCAAGCTATAGACATCCTTTAAAAAATACAAATAATTTACTCACAGTAACTAGTTCATGACGCTTGATGATTGGCTTTTAAAGTGAGCAAGTGTAGCCTATGTTTCTGTATGAGCTTGTGCCTTTCCAATTCAAGCACTAACGTAACAGATTACTGTGGTAAAGTTATCTTCAAATTGGACATTCGATGGATATGCAGATATTAGGGATGTAACGATACACTGTCAACCGGCGAAATTTCAAAACGACTGCATGAGGATTCATTTCGATTGAGATGAAAAATAAATTGCAATACATTTTTATATACATAATCTAAAAGCAAGCCTTAATTAAGCTACTTTCTGTAGTCCCACTAAGAGAGACATTACAAGCGTCATAGCACAGCAGACCTGGGCAGAGGCTCAGCAACTCCTGGCCTAACACAGGCGATTGTTAACTTGTAGGCTGTATGACATAAAAGACACTCGCCCTGAAGTTGTGCAGTGCAGTGTATTTGCATGTTTGCAGTTGTGCAGTGAGGTTATCCATCAAAGCAATAATATCCATTGACTCCCGCAAACATGTTGACTTGACAACATTCACCAGGGAACCTTAAAGTTAAGTTGTCTTGCGATCTTGGCTTTTCGTGTTGGCTGTTTGTCAGAGGCTTCATTTTGTCCCGTAAGAAATTAAAAGTCCTAAAAATGATTAGGCTACATGGTTTTGTCCATGAAGTTCTGTAGCTGTATCTGAATGTCCATGTAGCCTAATCAATTGGTATGGCCTATATGTTTTACTCAAGTTAAAGCAGCCTATCCTGGTCTACACAACAGTCACACTCAGTAGTGCACCCTACTTGGACAGCAACAGTCACACTCAGTAGTGCACCCTACTTGGACAGCAACAGTCACACTCAGTAGTGCACCCTACTTGGACAGCAACAGTCACACTCAGTAGCGCACCCTACTTGGACAGCAACAGTCACACTCAGTAGCGCACCCTACTTGGACAGCGTAAGTCAGATGATAAGTGTTGGAAATCGGCCTACATATTTTCAGGGTTACTTGTTCACACTTAAAAATAACTAACAGGTTTGGTTGATTAGATTTTTTATTATTGACTTTATATTAGAGAGTTCCTAGCTAAGTTAAAATTTACTATTTTTGTGGCAGCTTTTATTTTTTTTTCTTTTATTATTTTCAATCATAATTTGTCTGCATTAAAAATATATATAATTGTATTGAATATCGTATCATAACCTTATATCGTGAATCGTATCATACTGAGGGTTGAGTGTATCACTACATCCCTAGCGGATATACATTGCGCTTTTGCAGTATCGATCAAATGAACTACCTTAACCTCGTTGGTTGGTGTGTGGAGGTTTGTGGCCATATCAAAAACATTAAACTGATTATGTTAGCATGAACTGACATTGAAATGACGCGACACTCTTGACAAAGTTATTCTTAGCAGTCATAATAGTCTCTGACCTTGAGGAGACTATTCATAACATTAGTTAAATGGAGACTTTCATGGTTTTTCATGTCAAGACGGACACAAGTCATAGCTTATTTTAAGATATGAGAAGGTTACTTGCAATTAGCTTCTTTGGTTAATAAAACCTACGAACAGAGTGGTGAGAGTCACGGAAGGACTAACTCTTTTTGACAGCTGTAGGGTCCATGTAACGCTGTAGAACCTATGCTGGATCTGTTTAGATCACCACAGCTCTATTTTAATTAAACAACAGAGGTTACCATTAATGTTCCAGCAGACACGGCTTGTCAGCCAGTAATGGAATTGGCGATGACGGATAAGTCAAAGTCTGTAAGATAATACGGCAAAGTCTTGCAGTCTTTTTAGGCAAATTAACAAAATGCCTTGACATTGTATGAGTCTGTACTGTTAGATTTATTAAGCTTAGAGATACTGTGATGTGGAAGTAAAGTGCATATTTAACTCTGCTAGCTTCAATCTGCAACTGCCGTCATTCATGAATTCTTAAACCAACATGGCGCCATTATTCTAATGATGTAATAATGCAGTAAAAGACTGGAACTCCCTGATCTCTATGCCTAGCGGAGTGGGCCTACAGAAAGTAGCTTAATTATGGCTTGTTTGTAGATTAGAATATAATTCGAAATATAATTTTTCATCTAAGCTAACAGCTAAACTGCTCTTCGACACACAACACATTACAGTACATCTTAAGCACTGTAGATGATCACTAACCAACTTTAGCATGCTAGCTATTGCAATTGCAGCAAGCCACAGGCAAGCTACTCTGTCCCCTTACTGTTTATCAATTATAAAGATTTCATTTGGGTATTAAAGTATCTTTGGTGTTGCTTTAAGTCCTGTTTGCTATTTTCACAAGGAGGAGGAGGGGGGAAAATCCCTCTTTATGCAGTTTATATTGTGATGTTATGTGACACTTCCAATTATGCAAAGTGGAACTATTCACATTTGCTCCCATTGTAACTATGTTGCTCTATCTTGGTCAGAACTCAATGTTCTTTGCTAGAGATCCTCACCCATGAGAGTGGAGAACCCCTCCACTCTCCCTATGCCTAAAGCCTTGGGGTCCTCACCCATGAGAGCAGAGAACCTTTCCACTCGTGCTCACCGCGAGAGCAGAGAACCCTTCCACTCTCCCCATACCTAGAGGTGCTCACCACAAAAGCAGAGAACCTTTCCACTCTCCCCATACCTAGAGGTGCTCACCACAAAAGCAGAGAACCTTTCCACTCTCCCCATACCTAGAGGTGCTCACCACAAAAGCAGAGAACCTTTCCACTCTCCCCATACCTAGAGGTGCTCACCACAAAAGCAGAGAACCTTTCCACTCTCCCCATACCTAGAGAAGCTCACAGCGAGAGCAGAGAACCCCTCCACTTACTGCAGGTCTTGCATTTCACCATGAACATTTCTGGAGACCTCAAGACAAGGACTATGCAGGATGACCTCGGTTACATGTCTTATTTCCCTCAATACAGCACTGAGTACATAAGGGCAATGTACTATGATAATGCGAAAGTCCTTCAAAGGCAAGTCCCTTCAATCAGCTGCCATCTTGGAATGCCTTCAGGCAGCTATTTGGGATTAAGAAGACCAGGCCCTATCAGAATGAATAGCACGATATCCAAAACTCCAGATTGACGGGTTGTACTGACTTTAAAAGTGTATTGTTTAACACTTTAAGACTTCTAATTTCTCAAATCTGCCATCTTTGCGCTAGGAACGGCAGCAATACATTTCTATGGGAGTTTTTTTTAAGTGAAGTGTCTCTGCTAACGCTTGATAGGGAAAAACACAGAGGTACTACTAGAGGGGGTTGAAGTGGAGATCTTTTGTGGCGCTCCCCGGGCTAACTCTACACAAGAGACACACCGCAGCACTAGCCTGGCTAACTCTACATATGGAAAACACACAGTAGCACTAGCCTGGCTAAATCTTCATATGGAAAACACACTGCAGCGCTAGCCAGGCTAACTCTACACAGGGCACACACTGCAGCGCTAGCCTGGCTAACTCTACATAAGGAAAACATACAGAAGCGCTAGCCAGGCTAACTCTACACAGGGCACACACTGCAGCGCTAGCCTGGCTAACTCTACATAAGGAAAACACACAGAAGCGCTAGCCAGGCTAACTCTACACAGGGCACACACTGCAGCGCTAGCCTGGCTAACTCTACATAAGGAAAAGACACTGCAGCGCTAGCCTGGCTAACTCTACATAAGGAAAACACACAGAAGCGCTAGCCAGGCTAACTCTACGCAGAGGATACACACTGCAGTGCTAGCCTGGCTAACTCTGCACAGGGAATACACATGGTGGCACTAGCCAGGATAACTCTACACATTAGAAACACATGGCGGCGCTAGTCAGGCTAACTCTATATATGAGAAACACATTGCAGCGCTAGTCTGGCTAACTATACATAGGAAAAACACACTGCAGTGCTAGCCAGGCTAACTACATATGAGAAACACACTGCGGCGCGTGTGTGTGTATGTGTGACCTGCCCTACTTTTCACCAGGGGAAGGTATCAAGTGTGTGTGTGTTTGTGACCTTCTGACACTGGGGATCCCAACAGGGTTCAAAAGCAGCAGTGGACTACAGGGGATGGAGTGTTCCCTTGTGTTGGCAAGTATGCAAGAACTAGTGGACAACAGTGAGCATGCCCAGAGTGTTATGATAGCTATATGAACCTCACAAAGTGTTACAGTAGCTAGCCGTGCCACAACTAACAAAGTGTTACGGTGGGTAGCTGTGTTAATCTTTAGGAAGCACTAGTGGTCAGTCACGAGTAGTGTAGGGTTAGGGTTAGGGTCAGTAGTGTAGTGGTCAATCGGTGCCATCAGGGGCCACTGAGGTAAATGATCCTAAGCTCTAACTAGCTCAGTCACATACTGTCCATTGCCCTGTTAAATAAACAGAAATAAATCAACAACTCATAACTCTGTATGACTGTGCATTGCCGTGTTAAATAAATATGAATAAATATAAGATAAAATATACTATAAATATAAATAAATAACTGCTAACTCTGCTAGCTGCTGGCTAGCAGCTGTATAAGCTCTGTGCTAACCTCCTTAACTTTTCCTCTGCAAACCCAGTGTGTGTGTGTGTATGTGTGTGTGTGTATTCTATTTACATGTGTATCTGTGTGTGTGTGTGTGCATGTAGTGGAGCTACTAGTTTAATTACATTTCTGGCTTCCCCATAAGCTACATGTTCACAGCATCAGCTCACAGCAGCAGATTTTCCATCGAGGCCAAACATGGAAGATCAGTTCTTGGCAATAATGTGATGCAGTTGTTGCATGAGAGGTCCCATAATTAAAAAAGAATGTCCACATGTTTACAAAAATCAATTTGATGTCTCCTATTACTCCCACGTGCACATTATAGTAAACCCAATAGAGCACACACATATACGTACGTATGTATATCTATATTCTATTTGCCTGTGTGTGTGTGTGTGTGTATATCTGCATTATGTTTGCCTATGTGTGTGTGTGTGGCCTTTCTGCATTTGTGTGTGGAGGGGGAGCACATTGTGCCTGTGCACAAGTTCAGTCTGCGTCTGTGTATGTAGAGAGAGAGACACACACAAGAGAAGCAAGTGGGAGGTGCCGCGGGCGGGCGGTATGTTTCTGATCTTGTTCGCTAAGAGCCGCGGAGAGGTCTGGATGGCAGAGGTCACATGATTAAAAGACGCGGCCATAAAAAGTCCATTAAGGCTACAAGACTGAGTGCTGTGTTGTTATCTAGTTGGCAGCTTTTACAAACACAGACCCTCTCTGGTCTCCACCGGAGTCTTCCATCGGAGCGACCGCGCAGGAAAACTTGAGTCTGGGAGCCTGTGATGCGATCACATAACAAACTCACGAGGGAAAGAGACACTGTTGCAGTTCATCCCGTCCCCGCTCTCCGCACGCACAGCGGCCGCCAATCATAACAACGAGCGAGCCCACCATGGAGACGGGGCCAGCCGTCTCGCGCTGCTTTCGCTCTTACGCTCTTGTCTACAGAAGTAGATATTGCCGTACAACTTGTCGCGCGCTGGAGGGTTATGCGTCTGGCAGTGCTGCGCAAGCTCCTCAGTGGAATGTTCTAAAGAGACCCTGCGCTCTGATTGGTCAGCGCGCCAGACGCCAGCCGGCAGCAGTTACGACGGCAGCAGTCGCGGTTGGGGGGGGCAAGCCTGCGCAAACATGCATAATTCACTTCTGCGTCAAAGCCACAACATTTCTCCATGGACTCACACAACATCAGAAAAGACTCAACACGCTTGTTTACTGAAGAATAACATTATGATCCAAATTCTTTGTTGCCATTCTGTGACACCCTTAGACCTGCGGCTGAAAATATGGTTTGGTTTGAAACAGGAAAGCCATCGGGAATCTGAAGAAATAACTTAATGGTACCGAGCTCTGACTGTCCGATGCTTGAATAATTATGGTTATGACTAGAGATTTTATTCTAATTAGTATTATTATTATTATTATTATTATTATTAGTAGTAGTAGTAGTAGTAGTAGTAGTATACTATTGTTGTTGTTGTTGTCAGAAGCCGCAGTTTTCTTCCTAGGTTAGCACTTCATGAATGAATATTGGCACAGGCCTATGGGCTCGCAGCTGGCTAGTAAGATGATGCCCTATTCCTAAAGCGAACCCTAAAGGGCTCCGAACCTAACTACGGTTTCCCGGCATCTCTTAGTCATTTACCATGACATCAGCAATCTACCTTTTAACGTACATAGTTTAATAACTATTAATAAACTTTAAGCTGTCCTCATATTTTAGCCACACATTCCTTTCTGCACCACAGGCCCCATCCATTTGCAGGTTACAAATAAAATAAAATAGAACAAACCAAAACAAAAAGATTTAGGGGTTAGTCTACATGATTTCATCATATGAGAAAAGGCAGCTATAGACAGGCCTATACCCCAACTGTCGGCCCATGAGTAACTACTCTCCTTGATAATATTCCCCTTTCTAATAATGATCATTAGACCTTCTGTGTTGCTCCTCACATGCCTAAATAATCCATTTGAAAAAGATGTAGTCAGTGTCGAATTTGGCGTATGGAACGTGGTTTGAAATCAAATGTAGCCTATCTTCGAGTCTGAATATAAACATCTTCAATAAGGTAACGGTCTCGCTTCAAATGGTTGAGGCGACTCAGACTGGGGCACTGGGCCAATAAGAGGCTATCCGTCCACTCTGCCGAGGATGTACTTGTTGAATTAGCATTATAATGCAGTGGATTCATTTTTGCAGTCTTGGAGCGTCTAATATTTTTGTTTTGGGCTGTTTCTGTTAAAAAAAAATCAGTTCCCTTTTTTTCCAAATGCTGTGTCCAAGTCCTGTCTCTAGATTATATATTCTGTTTAGACTATCAACTGTCGTCAGTGGCTGTAGGCCTAGTGTCCCCATAGCGCCAGCAGCGTATCTGGATATCATGTGACAGGGATGTTCTCGGCAGGTGTGGTCGTGTGTGTCCCCGCATTCGGTAACTGTAGCAGACGGGAAACGCGGTCCGAGGAGTGTGGCCATCTCTTTTCCTGGTTTGAAGTTAACGCGACATGTCGGCCTGTGAATGACTCTGACCTTGAGATAAGTCGCGAGCTGAGTGTGTGGGTGTGGCAGCCATAAGGCCTGCGCCGCGCGCTTTATTGCGGCAGGAGGTCGCGCGGGCCTTGCGACACAGACAAGAGCACGCAGACTTGACCGACAGTCTCTCACGAAGCAAACAAATTGCACACCTCACCACCATACGTCCACTGTCTGCCTCTTTGCGCCGGGGCCTGTTCTTTCGGTCACTTCTCGAGCCTTCCCTCGCGGTGCTGCCTCGACACACCATGCAATTCTATACACGGGCCCAAATAAAGCTTGTTTACTATCTCAGCCTTAAAGGACAGCCATTTGGCTATGGATAGTTGGTGGGCCTTTCCATAATATCGTCAAGAAATCAATTGTCATATATTTTCAAATCTTAATTCCATTGTATGGTATGACATAAACAAACACCATTTTCATCAACACAATTATTTTTTGCTTATTTATGATAATGATTTTGTATCCCATGGGAGATTACCTAGCATAACCTTGTGTCAGTGCTGGAGAAGCACTGGGGCGATACCCCCCCCACCCCACCAAACGCGACGAACTCGAGCCTATTATTGGACTTTGTCTTCAGTGGCAGACTATAAAAACTACAATATGATGGCGGTTATGCGCTCATACACTTGACGCTTTTTTTTCTCATGACCGCCAACATAATCACAGATGTGCCGTTATGGTGTGTAGGCGTGTGTGTGTAAGTGTGAGTGTGTGTGTGAGAGTGTGTGGCTATAGGAGTAGTTCAGGAAATATTAGACGAGGTGGTATCCAAAAATATTCTATCCGGTTCCAACCGCGTTGTATTAAATGTTACATGCATGAATAAAATAGCCTGCTGTTGACATGCATTATTTGATTATAAAAAATTGTTTGTTTTATATTTAGGTTAGCTATCAATACGCCCAGAAAATAAAATCTTCGAATCAAAATCGAATGAGACCGCGGAATATGAAATAATTCGTCAACATTTTACGAAAACCAATGAAACATAATTTCATTCGTTTGATCTGAAGAGCCGAGAAAATATCATGCTAAATAACGAAATATTTTATCCATCAGTTTCACTATTCGTTAGACTTCAACATTTTCAGTGAGGCAAAATGCATTTTATAGTTGGGAAACTTTACATATTTGTATCTATCCAAAAGCAAGAGCAAATGTAATCATCATTTAATCGAAATATGAACAGCACAGGATTCGTTTGGAAAACCTCTTACAGTCGGCTACACGAGCCGTCCCTCACTCCTGCTCGGCGTTCAGGTGTGTGATGCACCCCGATCAGGCCCACGGGAGAATACAGCAATTAGAAGAGCGATTTCCATCTTGCGGACAGACACAGTGTCCAGCTTTTTATCCCTTTTTCCTCAAGTACCACCTGCCCGCGCATGCGTTTATTTCCATGCCTGTTGCATCCCGAATAGGATTTAAACTGCAATACTAATTTGCGTGGGTTTCATTCGCTGTGTACGCTGGGATAACACAAGTACGCATTACATATTTTGAAATGTAAAGCAGGACTAGTCTCATCATTCAGAAGAACACCAAATGGCCGCGTTGTAATTATTGGCACAATGAAAAGACATTCATGTTGTGTGAACAGATTTTTAAAAAGAAGCCTTCATCAAATCCATGTCAGTTTGACTAATTTAACATTATTATAGATTAATCGGATCGATCTTAATTTTACATTAATTTTTATTAATTGGATTGATCTTCATTTTCATATTTAGCTGTGATTTATTCTGCATTAGGCGACATTTTCGCAATTTTCGTTAGTAGGCTATGTTTCAGTTGTGTGTGTGTGTGTGTGTGTGTGTGTGTGTGTGTGTGTGTGTGTGTGGTATTGGTGTTTATGAATGCTACATGTTTGATTTCCCCTTGAAGATCATCCCTTCTCATTTTTGTGCTGACATAATGACTTCCCAGACTATTAGTGAGGCTTAATATATGGCATCAAGATTCCGATGTGGCTCAGAGATGTTCTGTTCCTAAAAAAGTCCAGGAGGCAGGTAGGTGCGGGCACAACTGGAAACAGATACGGAAGACATGGGATCCATATCTCACTCAATGGAACTGACAGGCGAT
Source organism: Tenualosa ilisha (assembly GCA_015244755.2). Taxonomy (NCBI): domain Eukaryota; kingdom Metazoa; phylum Chordata; class Actinopteri; order Clupeiformes; family Clupeidae; genus Tenualosa; species Tenualosa ilisha. The sequence continues at coordinate 155,095 of PYXC01001265.1, read as the reverse complement.
CAGCTGCACCGTCTGACCGGGACGTGGGTTCGCACTCTCATCGAGTCCCGAGTAGAGAAGTTGTAAGTCGCTTTGGATAAAAGCGTCTGCTAAATGCATAAAAAAGAGCAGGATCACAGATGGGACCAGGAGGAATCCCGGCGACTGCCTCACTCCCCTGACCAGTATTACTATCAAGTTGAAGTCCACGGACGGCACGCGGACCTGGTAGCAGAGCCTCAGTGGCGGCCCTGAAAAACAGGCTAAATACATGCATGCGACGGAAGCGTCTGTGCAGAGGGGTAATTAGTGCGACCTCGCGCGCCAGGCCTGTTCTGTGATGTGTTTCCGCTGTTCGTAGGGCACTTCCTGACGCCCCGCGGGGAGGCGCGTTGACCGAGCCCGCTGCCCCGGTAAGGCATCAGCCCGACAGTGGACCTGGACGCTCTTTCGGACCAGTTACTCCATTCATCACCAAAACACACACATGTGGCCCTATTACACCGTCATGCCTACTGACACAAGCCTTCCACACGTAGCCAAATGTGAGATTTGTATGCCCCTCCACAAACACACAGAGGGAAAGGGAGAAAGAGAGATCACTCAAATAAATTCAAGCTATCCAGTGTAACAGTAGATCTCCAGTTTCTCCAGAACAGAGATTATATATAGCTTGTATCAGAGCAGAGATCATATATAACTTGTATCAGAGCAGAGATCATATATTAGGCCGCAGGCCAAAGTTACTTTAGCCATCATCTTGGGAGAAAAGCAGGCTACTGTTTTGCACTTGGTGATAAACTTTGGAGAAGAAACGGCGTCTAATCATTTTAGACAAGGATGGAGGTTATTCGGTGAACATACTTGATATGGTTAAAATAGGCCACAATCTTTTCAAAATGACTTCAAGCAGGCAAGAAGGAGTTGTTTACATACCACATCACACAGCACAACATATGGCCGCAAACAGGAAATGCATGTTTCGACTATCCTAGGAGAATATCCTTGAGAGCATTTTCCACAAACTTATTTTTCCCTCCTCGGTCTCTCGCGAGCCCTGCCTGTCCCTGTCTTAATTATCAGGACAAAGGCATCTCACAGCTCGCGCTCTGAGCTGCCTGAGCCTGGCCGGATGTCAGCAACGCCTTCATTAAAGCGCTATAACCTGAGGAAAACAGCTCGCCGGCAAACACACACACACACACACACACACACACACACACACACACACACACACACACACACACACACACACATTCATACCGGATACTCCCTCTGCTCGCGCGGCCCGAGCTGTCTCACCCCAATTACATCACTTCCACACCTCTGCGCCAGAGCCCGCTCGCCCCAAAACCTCACGCGAATGCGCGCAGCACCGCCAAAGCTCCGCCAGAGGAAATATGAAGAAATGTGTGAAATATGAGAGCATTAAACCTGCGGCGTGCCCACCACCGTGCGGCTCGTGCGGCTGTGTCGGCCGGAGGTGTTGTTGTCTCGCCAGCGGGGCACGAGTAGTTCTCGCGGGCCAGACGGCCGGGTCATGAATGCTAGCGCGAGCTCTCTGGCTAGACGGTAACTTTCAACTTGACCTTGGCCTCTAACCGTGTCTAGCACGTAGAGAAAGAAAAGTGGAGTACAGAATGTAAACCACGCAAGAAATCACTTTTAAAAGGGAAGCTAACCTGTCTCAAAATAAATGAAAATGTTTTAATACACTTACACAAATGTTTCTTTACTTCCAGATACAAATAACCACCCAAACTGTCTGAAAGAAACTGTGACCTGAGGCAACGACAATTACTAAGTTAATTTAAAAAATAAATAAAACTAAAAAATGTAGGTTGTGATATTTCAGCAAACTGAAATATTTTTTAAAATACGAGCTTTTATGTGTATAACATTTTAGTGTCTTTAGACCACGGTTTAAAGCGAGTCTTGTTTATTTTCTTATTTAATTTTTATAATTATTTTTCTAATATTTATTATTGTAACTTTTATTTTTTTGTAAGTGGCTGAATCTTGTATAAGATGGAGGAATTTGACTGAAAGAGGCTGCCGACTATCATGCGCTTCTGAGGCTCCTGTCCACGGCCACTGAGACCTGCAGGCATTATAATGTTTCTTTAGTAGAACTACATGTTTTTCAGTAGATCATAAAATAAACTGAGATTCCCCTCATTTAATTACATTATATATAAATATATATAGATGTATATATGCATATATATATATTATATATATATATATTAGAGAGAGAGAGAGAGGGAGAGAGAAAGATATTTTAAAAAGTTGTTTTTTGTGTGTAGACGGATTTTATTTTGGCAGTTTCGCCTGGAGTCATGTCACATAGCCTCGTCTTTTTCTCACAGGCAATTAGTTTGGGCACAATTCCCTGCAGTAGTTGAAATGAAATGTGAAATCTCCCCGTTGTATACAGGGGGCCTCGGGAGCATCTGGTTTGACGTATTGAACATGACTTGTGTTATCTGCACTTTAGACGGATATCGTCCTCTTTGCATATCACGTGCTCCACTCTGTCCAATAATCGCTCGATCTTAATGTACACAGGCGCGTGAGTATCAGTAACTCTCCCAGATTCGGTATCTCTTTTTTCAGAGCAGGGCAATTTGGAAAAGAGCGAGTAGTCTCAATGTGGCGCGTGCTATGACAGCGTCTTTACTTCTCCCCTCGCGCTGGGTCGAGCCGGTGATGTTTCTCTACGATAGCGCTACGGACGAGATTAACAAAAACATGGAAAGCTTCGCGGGAGGCAATTTCGCCGCGAGTCAGTGCCGAAACCTGATGGCGCACCCACCGTCCTTGGCCCCAAGCAGCGGCTACGCCTCCGACGTGCCCCCGTCTGGCATGAGCGAACCAGGCAAACAATGCAGCCCCTGTTCGGCGGCTCAGAGCTCCTCAAACGCGTCTCTACCGTACGGTTACTTTGGCAGCGGCTACTACCCGTGCCGTATGTCCCACCACACCGGCGTCAAGCCCTGCGCGCAGCCCTCGTACGCGGACAAGTACATGGACACATCCGTGTCAGCGGAGGACTTCCCGTCCCGACCAAAGGAGTTCGCCTTCTACCAGGGTTACTCTCCCGGTCCGTACCAGCCGGTGCCGAGCTACCTGGACATGCCCGTGGTACCCGCCTTGAGTGGCTCCGCCGAACCTCGCCACGAGTCGCTGTTACCCGTGGACAGCTACCAGCCGTGGGCGATCAGTAACGGATGGAACAGCCAGGTTTATTGCGGGAAAGACCAGGCTCAGCCGAACCACCTATGGAAGACGTCCATTCAAGGTAGGCTCCGCTCTCCTCCATCGCAGCACTCAAGCACTTTCGGAATTCGTTCATGCATTTATACATTTCTTCAAATGTTCGTCTGATATGAGAGCCACTAGACATGATAGACGAGTGAGTGTGTTTGAAGCCACATAGCCAGCTTTGTTCCCTACCCACGGGCATTATTTTCATGTAGCGTGTAGCCTAATATTGGTGAGGAATTATAAATAAGAAATAGTAGAACTCATAGTAAAAGTATTTCATTTTAATCGAATTAAATATGTCTTATCGACTATCAGTTGCTTAAATGCGCAATTCCCAAATAATTTTTAAATATTTTGTTTTCTTCCTCTAAATGTTAATTTCGTTAGTGGCTTGCTTTTTAAGGTCGAGGAAGGCCTACTGCTTTTCACCCTGCAGCACGCGCTGACTAGTCTCAGATTTCTGTAGAGTTCAAGTCTGATGAACAGGATTAAATTGATCCATATGAGTGCCAGCAGCATCCTACTACTGACTCGTGTTCGACAGCACATTGTCTGATGTCCACTTTTCTGTCACTGTCAGATGCAGGGCCTGGCGGGGACGGAAACATACGACGGGGCAGGAAGAAGCGCGTGCCCTACACCAAGGTGCAACTGCGGGAGCTCGAGCGCGAGTATGCCACCAATAAGTTCATCACAAAGGACAAGCGGCGGCGGATATCGGCGCAGACCAATCTGACAGAGCGCCAGGTGACCATCTGGTTCCAGAACCGGCGGGTCAAAGAGAAAAAGGTGGTGAACAAATTTAAGAGCAGCAGCTAACGCGCGCGGGCCTACGGGCCGGCTGGCGGCGGGAAAAAAGACTTCTGAACTCTCCGTTTAGAATGGAAGGAGCTCGAGGGTAATTTATTTATCTGTCTTGTGTCTACTGCTCTGCTTGGGGAGGACTCGAGGCTTACTGTGGATGACACCTTTTTCTTGGGAGAATTTGGACTCAATTGCAGGCTGCGGACCAAGAGCATCCAATGTAAAAAAACACACAAAAAGTCGCCCGTTCAAGAACTCCTGCCTGGAGCCCTGCTTTCAATCCGCGTTCAGGACTGTTTGTGTTGTTGTGCCGCGTTCTCAGTTTTTGGCTCCGCTCGCCCTAGTATCGGGCAGATGCAAACCCACGCGGCCCAGCGCGGGACAGGCTGCACCGGGCCATACTTCGAGCTTGCGTGCTCTCTCACCGGGAATGCCACTTCATGTTCTTTAAGTAAAACTGTGTGTATTTCTAAGTGCCTTTGTGTATATCTACAATCCCACTGTAGAGTTTGTTTTCCACCAGCTCGTGTTAAAGCAGGCTGATGTGCCTACTTATGCAGTATCTGCCACCGTTACTTCCCTCCTCTATTTGTTCTCATTCACGTGGGGATGTGCATAAACCAAAAACAAAATGAAAAATTAACTGCCTATGAAGGCTATATTGTCTAGGAAATAAAGTCCTGCCAAAAAACGGAACATAAATCGTTTTCTGTCTGATCATATCCACATGTATGCTGTTGTGATGAATTAAAGTTTCTAACTTAATTTGAGTCGTCCTCAATATAACAGAAAGCAATATTATGGACTGTTTATATCTGTACAATTTTGATTTAAATAAAAAATAACGATTGTTTGTCTACTGAAGTTGTCTCCTGTAAAGAAAGATTTATGGCGCAAAGGAGGAACGAGTTAAAATAGCACTGTGAAAAGGAGACGAGATTCACCCCAACAGACCACTGAAACTTTACCGCAAGCAATGTCGCCACCTTGTGGTTATTCGGCATGGGCGCAGTTGGAAAGCCTATATGTTGTTTCACACATGGGCACTTATTTTCTTCACTCCTTTTCGTGGTAACCATGTCGAAATTCTATTGAAATCAAAGTCGGATTTAGTGGACCAATTGCATGTCTTAGTTTAGTTGTTTTGGACAGTATTAGGCAACACCCGTGACATCGAGCATTTCTTTTCGCATCAGTCTGACGTGTTTGGCGTTTTTCACTTTGGCGTTTTTCAGGTGACGTTTGACACCTTTCATTTGTATGTATTTGTATTTTTTTTTTCACTGATCAATTTTCAGACAGGTAACATCGGAACCGTATGGCTAATGTAACGACCAATTTTAAAGAACTAAAAATTGCAATTTCTTCTGTGTGTGCGTATGTTGTTTTACCCCATTAAGTACTTTATCAAATCATACTTAATTTATTTCATGTCAAACACAAATCAAGATACAGTTTGTTCCAATTCAAGAGCAACAAATTTGCACAGTCTGTGACATGCATCTCTCATTTCCTGTCTCAAAAACAAGCAAAAGAAAAAGAAAAAGAGAAATCACTGCTGGAGAGCCCACATCTGGGTTGACCCTCTCGCATTCAATTCATTGTAGTTGTAGACTGTATGATTTTTATGTAGGCTTAAAACAAGCTTCTCCAAATTCGAACTACAACCACTGAATGCATTCCCCTACTACCACACTAGGCCTTAGAACCACAGAGAGTTGTGAGCGGCCATTTCAAAAACTTGACTTTTTAACAAATCTCTCACTCAACAGAGCAAACCGCAGGAGCTTCTTACGGCATTACCTTTGGAATTCATCGCCTGCTATGCAGCATAATAAGAAATAGGCAGGAATATTTTGAAATCGCTTATGTGGGCCTAAACATAACACTAGAATAAACATATGATTTCAAATATTGATTCCCCAAGGACTCTCCAAGTGATTCATTGACATAGGCCTAATGACAGTTTTTTTTCCGAGAAAGTTAAAGTATAGCTATAATCTCCATGAGATACCAAGGAGTTAGAATTGGAACTCTGCGTCTTAGGCCAACATCCAGCATTCGGGTTCTGTGTCATCGGCATGACGCTCTTGAAATAGTTATCAGTGGCACTGCTCCCTCCAGAACATAACTTCGCTCTCCATAACCTCATGTTAAATCAAATGTCCTGAATGGATTGACGTGGTCCCTGAAAGACGTTGGTAGGACTCAACGGTTTGAACTCTCCAAGTCTTTACCTCGATAGCTGGATAGTTTATGGGAACCTGCGATTTTGCCACTGAAACATACCTCACGATTAGGTTATGTATTAAAATTACGACACGAGCCTCGCGTTGTTCAACCGTGTGAGTTAATACTCTCGATCCCGGAGAGATGCAAACCACGGCCAGGACATAACTCCAGACGGGGTTTGATCTGTGTGAACGTGCGGGGTCGTGCACGCGACGCAGCTTGGTCTGACTGCTGCCACCTAAGGGAGGCGCTGACAATTACAGCATTGCGAACAGTTCAACAAAACCAGAGTTCTCGCAAAATCACCTTCCTCCTCTAGAAAAAAGAAAACCACGAACAGGCTACAGAGACACATCCTAACTGTTCTACTTTTCTACCTAGGGTTATGAACCCTTCGTTTTATTTGCCTAAAACTATTTCTTTTGTTTAAGGCCTACATGTAGAAGCGTCTCTGTGGCCATTATACACATGTTCGCAATAAACATTTCTCATCAAAGACAGGACTGCAGGGATGTGTGATACCCTAACAATAACATGCACTGTACGTTTAGCCAATATTTCTGTTCCCAGATTAATAATTCTTATATGCTGTTCCTACATTGCTTTAATAACGACCAAGACCACGGTTAGACATATTATAATCACAACTGATTTTATTATCTTACGGTAGAAAGTAGCGAGCTGCCGCTATCATTATTGAGGAAAAACTGCAGTTCTGCGGAGAAACAAAACCGCGTCTGTGCTCTAATGACTGCCACCCGCGCGGAGGTGATGACGCGGCGCCACAGGCCCGTGCAAAGCTTTTTATTTTCCGTCAGGAGTATTCTTCTAATTCCGTCCTCTGCTTCATAACACACACATTTAAAAGTCTCTGCTGTGTAGAAAAGTTAAAAGCGTCGACTGCTCAGAAATGTTTACATTTGGCTTTGCCATTGGCGAGGGTGCAGCAAACCCTGCCTCCATCTTTGTCATCTGCAGTGACTGTGAAGCCAAATGCACTCAGGAAACCCACAATGGCGTTGGGATGACAGATATTCAGCATTCTGTTCTTGAAATATCCTGTGTGCCAAACAAAACAACTTTCATTACGAAATAAACGAAAAGCTTGGCCATTGCCCTTCACGGTCATCTGTTGGTGTCGGTTTGGAGAGGCGTCTCCAAGCAAGCCATGTCTGGTCGTGTCACCTGTTGGGAAAAATCGCGATATCATTTTCCAATCTGAGCAAGCAAGTGTAAGGTAAAGGTGGGGTTAAAGTTCAGTTGACTTGAAACAAGGCGTGCCACCCAGTCTCCGTCCTCGCGCGCTCTCACCCTTCCCGAAACGGTCATGGAACTTAACGCAACTGTTTGTTAAAATATCATGTAATTAGTCCGTTTATGTGCCGTATTCACTCCGCAACTATGTGCGGCACTCTGAGCCCTTACCGAAAAGCCTGTTTGTCAAGGACAAACACACACACACACACATACACAAACAAACAAACAAACACAAATACATTTGCACGCAGGGAATATTTAAGACCACCAGAAATAACAATTACATTTACACATTCAAAATTTTGCCCTCGATATACAAACATTCTCATTTGGAGAAGTGAAGTTGTTTGAAATAAAACCGGTATATTTGGTATAAAACCGTTTTGCTGTACGTGTATTTCGTCTGCTATCGATTATAAAACAACTTAGACGTTCAGTTATAATTTTACTTTCAGGCTTTAATTGAAGAAATTATTTATTTTAGCCTTCATCCTCTTTTGTCTTCCCATGTTAACATCGTTTGTGCGTCTTTATTACGCACTTCTTAATTAAGCAAAATGGCGATATCCACCATCGGGGAGTTAAGTCACATTTTCGCTCGCTGAAAGGATTATTATCACTCCGAATATTTTTATGCTAAAAATAAGATCTAATTATCTAGGACTCCCGTGTTTTCGTTATTCTCATATGGAGATTTAGTTTTAAATATAAGGTAATCGTCTATATATCATTTTAAATTGCCTGTTATTTTATTTCTGTAAATAAAGAACCAGGCTACAAGTCTTTTTCAAACGAGCTGTATCATATTTTATGAATAAATTTGTACTGGCCTGAATGAGCAATTCCTGTATGTTAAGATTGTTGAGAGCGCTGCAGGCCGAGCAGCCTAACCCAAGGCCATGGTCTCAGCCCAAAGCGACCTTCACTGAGTTGTGTGGCCCAATTCTAAATAGACTATCAGCTTGCTCCTTTACAGCAATACTTTTAGAAGGGAATCAATCCCACCTGAAACACAGGAAACATTTCATTTTCCAACTCATTACAATAAACAAGTGAGGACAAAAAGGCACGGCTGAGTAATTCTCACAAAGGCGGAAAGAGCTTGTAGCCGTGAACATGACGGTTGGCTGTGACATAAAAGGGGCTTTATTTTGCTCTTAATTTTTGCTGAGATTAACGAGGCAAAATGTCTGCTGGTGAACCAAACTAATTAGTTAAACTTCATCCGGAGCCCTTTTGAATGTTTCTCCGCGGCAGACCCCGCGTGGCGCGGCTGACCCTCACCCTCCCCGAACTTGAAGTCTGTCCCTCGAGCCGTCTGTGTGAGAGGGCGGTAATAAGACAAATCCTACATGTGTCACAAAGTCAACCAGCAGCTAGAAGAGTATTTATCATTTTGTGTCTGCGGTGAAGCGAGGGGACACACTGCATTTTCCTTTCATACATAAATATCTATTTTATATACCCGAACCAATCGTTTAATCAAGCAGACTACAACATGTTCGCCTACATAGCGCCAATGTGGCCTCGGATTACTGGAGCTTTCTTACCTTATCTCGCGCTGTGGGTTCTATGTGTACCCGTTTAATTTGAAGTTACTGGTGGCTCGAGGTCTCATTGAAGTTCACGAATTCCAAGTAGGTGGCGTCTCAAGAGCGCGCCTCCGCACTCCCGACATGTCTGCCTCGACAATAGCTACAGCCGGCGAACGATAGCCCCATAAAAGCCCATATCTGTGCGGGTTGTCCGGGGTCTCCATCGCCCCCCGCGCCCATTTCAAACTCTAAAGCTTTAACAACATTCAGTCTGCTGCTCCACTTCTGCACAGGCAACACAAAGGCACTGAGGGGTTTTGTTGTTGTTACTGGAATGATCCAACGATCCCTCTTAGCTTTTGCCCCCTCATCGGAAAACGTGGTTGCTGATCATTTCACATAATTTCATTTCATATGTCTACAGTACTAACACAGCCGACCCTAAACGTATCAAACAAACAAAACAGCCCATGTAAACCCGCATAATTCTTAACATCTAAATCTAATGAATTATTATTCTGGTGTCAGGTTTGGGCCCTCGTCCCAAAATAACTCGTTCGCCTAACTTTGTTTTTGCCTTGGTTTGTCTTTGGAGATGATCTTCTTATTGAAACTACGGGAAGGGATCGTGGCCTGAAATTAATCGTAAATGAAGACAGAGCCGCACTGCGTCATTTATTTCATTTAGAAGACGGGTGCGCGTGTTAACACCGGGGCCCAGAACGCCCGGGATGCTAAAAATTTCACAAAGTTCCCCTCAACCAACGGCAAAAGGGAAACTACAAGCAAGTCATAACCAATATAATGAAATTAAACAGAGAAACACCCCCAAATTAACACAGCGCGATACATAGAATTACATGTCTGTACACCCACTGAATTATTCCCGCAGGGTGTGATTTTAGAATGAAAGGATGCTGCATTAAAACAATGAGGTCAACGACCCCGTCGGCCGTGGCGGTGAACATGTTGTCAGAAGAAACATGGAGGTGGTGGGGCTTGAGAAACACCGAGAACAGGTCTCGGAAAAGAGGAAAGGTTATTTTCTGCCTAGAAAACAGCTGAAACTCACGAGACTCTGAAATGCACGGGCACCCGTCACCCTCGGGCCCCTCCGCTCTGGACCCCAGGCCAGCTCATCTCATTCAAGGGACACCGCGCGCCTGACCTTCTCTCAGAAAAAGAAAATACACACTCTCGCATCATTTGCATTCCCAGGCCCTCGCGCCCACCCAGGGTTCGGAACCAAATGCAGGGTTTTGTGGACACGCTTAAGGAGCGCGCACAGTTGTGTGCAGTGATGACTGTCTTATCGCTCATATCTATCATAATACCTACCCGATGGGACATAAATATATCAGCAGCACGTCACTCATGCAGATGCTGCTCAATTCACACGCACGCGCACACGCACATGCACACACACACACACACACACACACACACACACACACACACACACACACACACACACTCTCTCTCTCTCTCTCTCTCTCTCTCTCTCTTTGGCTGCCTCCACTTGAACAGAAGAATATGTCATTTTCTGCTCGTGGTCACGTGACCGCTCTCCCTGCGAGATGGATGGAGATGGATCTCCACGTCAGCTCGCGTCTGAAAATTTCAGCTGCGCGCGCGGCGATGCTTCACAGCCACAGCAGCCCCAGCAGCAGCAGCCGCGCCGGCGGAGCGCGTGAATAGAGCCCGGCCAAGTCCCGAGCCATGATGGATTTTGACGAGCGGGTTCCCGTTGGCTCGAACATGTATCTGCCCAGTTGCACGTATTATGTCCCGGGGACGGACTTCTCGAGTCTCCCGCCGTTTCTGCCCCAGACCCCGTCGTCCTGCCCCATGTCATACTCGTACCCTTCACCTAGCCTTCCGCAGGTCCAGTCCGTCAGAGAGGTAGCCTTCAGGGATTATGGCATTGACACGGCCAGCAAATGGCACCACCGGGGCGCCCTGTCCCATTGCTGCAGCAGCCCAGAGGAAGTGGTACACAGGGACTGCCTGTCGAGCCCTGGGACGCTTGGGGAGATGTTTGCAAAAAACAACTCGGTTGTCTATCATTCCGCGCCGAGCCACACGTCCAGTTTGTACAGCGGTGTGGGCCGAAACGGAGTTCTACCGCAGGCGTTCGATCAGTTCTTCGACAGTGCGTACAGCAGTACAGAGAGCGTGGCAACGGAGCAGGCGGTGGACAGGACAGCCAGCAAACCAGCACCCGCACCGGAGTCCGGCTCGGACACGTGCCGGGAAACTGGGGAAAAAGAGCGGCGGGAGGAGAACAGCAGCCCAGAATCCTCTTCCGGCAACAATGAGGAGAAATACAGCGGCGGCAGTACGTATACCCGCGCGGCCCTGCTCTGCAAAAGTTTGCAATCTTGTGCGCCGCTGTTAAAGGTTTTATATGCTGTTTTATAAGCGCAGAAGGTTTATGGAGGGCCCGTAGATCTAGCCCAACAAAACTTTGTTATAAACGCAAGATCACGTGCTTGAGATTGAAATTGGCCGTGAAACCCAGACTGTTTTGGTCCTTTTAAAGTTGAAGTATACGTTAGAAATGACTAGAGCACTTTCATAGACAATTATTTGGAATCATTGTTAATTAACAGACAAATATTACACCAAAATGAGCTAGTGGGGCATTTAATAAGAACGCCTGTGTTCTGGAATTATTACTAGTGACCGAGCAGAGATGTGTAATTACTTAAGCTGTAGAGCAGTCATGGTGTGCTTGATAGGGCCCTGTAGAGGTTATATTTCCTGTTCTTGGAGTGTTATGTATAAAGCTCACAGTAACTCGCCGAATTTAGTCTGATTTATATATCTGAAACCATCGGTCTTCGGTCGGACTGCCACTTCCCACACTCGGGCCTCGTTTTCCCGGTTTGATTACACTGCTGTGCGAGACTCAAGAACGTCATGTACCGTTTTACATCAACAGAAGAACAATATGCCTTTGACAGACAGAACTAGAGCGTTTTATCAGAGTGCGCATTTATTGAGTGGTAGCAATGCCCTGTGTGTGTGTGTGTGTGTGTGTGTGTGTGTGTGTGTGTGTGTGTGTGTGTGGTGTGTTTTAAAGAGAGATCCAGATTGGTAGAATTTGGAAATAGCCTATGTTTCTGAATAGCTGAGTGCAGCTTTGTTGATGTTTACCTCTCTCTCTCTTTCTCTCTCGCTCTCTCTCTCTCTCTCTGTGTTGCCCAGGTGGCCAGAGGACACGCAAAAAGAGATGTCCATACACAAAGTACCAGATCCGAGAGCTGGAGAGGGAGTTTTTCTTCAGCGTATACATCAACAAGGAGAAGCGGCTTCAGCTGTCCCGGATGCTCAACCTCACCGACCGGCAGGTCAAGATTTGGTTCCAGAATCGGCGGATGAAGGAGAAGAAGCTGAACCGGGACCGACTGCAGTATTACAGCGCGAACCCGCTGCTGTGAGGAGCGAGCCGGGAGCGCGAGAGGCCCGCGCGGGGATAGGACTGGCGCAATGGTTAATTTCAAGTTCGCGGCTGTGGGCGACATTCCGCTTTTCGGACTCTCAACTACAACTGGAATCAGGATTGCTTTTTGGCCACTCAGTTGTGATGCCCTCCACGCTTTGAACTCAAAAACTTGATTTGCAGTGGGTCCTCCGCCACACAAGGACACCCAATGTGTCAGGTCATTATGTGATTATTATGACTATGGTAATTGCAATGGACGTTATTATTATTATTATTATTATTATTATTATTATTATTATTATTATTATACGTAATTGCAATGTACGCCCCCGCGCTCTCAGATATATTTGTGGCAATAATGTAAAACAGTGTGGCCAATGCACTGTACTGCGCTCCTTGAGTAGCGTGCGGTCCTGGATGTACCTCTGACATGTTAGGAACCCAACGGCACCTCATGAGGAACTGGGGACTTTTCAATCTCAATATTGTACTTTCTTTACAACTGGTTATTTTGTTTGTACTTTCGCGCACGCACAATTAGAAAATATTCTGAAAATTAATCATTAGAGTTTATAGGCCTATTTATTATCTATCTATCTATCTATCTATCTATCTATCTATCTATCTATCTATCTATCTATCTATCTATCTATCATTTTATTCAGCATTTTTGCTTCGCCCTTCTAGTGTTGCGTCTATATCTTGCGTTAAGTCACGTCTTTAAAAGGAGTTTCAGGTGTTCGCGCTGTTTTTAATTAAAAAGCCTAGAGTGTGAAAGTCAAACTCGGATATCTGAAAAGTCCAAAAGCCCACCATCGCGGGGAGAAGGAAAAAGAGCGATATCCAAACTCCCGGTTTTAGACAAATTGTCCTGTTGCGGATTTGAGGGTGCCTGCATTAGTCAGACACATTCATAATTAGAGTAAATCTTGGTGTCACTGCAGCACATTTCCTGCTCTCCTCTAATGGCGAGGGCTGTTAGCAGTCGTGGTATCAAATGTTTGATGTATATTGCTATACGCAGCTTCTAGGAACATAAATTGAATCACGGATCAAATATCTGTCACGATTACGGGTGTCGATTACGGAACTCTTTCCCCAAGGCTTGCCCACGAATGTCTCAATGAATCAAAAAAAAAAAAAAAAAAAAAACTATGAACCCCAACCAGCCAGTTAGGGGCGAATGCCACCAGGTAAATATAATATAATGTGCCAGAGTGGACCCCCCCCCCCCCCCTTTTCTTTGACAGTATTTAAATGTGGAATATGTCGGTTGTTCTGACAACAGTAAAACCGAGGTGCAGCAAAACATTGCAACTTCGAAGAGGTTAGTTTAAAAATAGCCTTGTGTGCTGTATTTGCACACATTTGTACATATTTATTTATTTGGGAGAATCACCTTAACCTAATTTCGCTATCAATTGGGGTCCTCTAAAGGATACAACAATATAAAGCAAGCACACTCACTCCAAACCACCCCACACCACGCCAGAGCAAGCTTATAGGCGTAAACGAATCGAGAGAAAAATTAAAGTTGGGTCTATAAGGGGGGGGGGGCATTAAAAATAAGTTGCTTGGAGTTTTTATGTTATTTGGGTATTTTTATGTTTATTGGGTATGGCCGAGGTAAATAAAGGACATGGAGAGTATTAGCCAACCGTTAATCTGATTGAATGTAAAGGACTATTGAGAACTGTATGTATGTATGTTGGACTGGGGGCAGAATTACTGAGAAACACAAATGTCTGGAAGTTTCTGCGGAGCGACGGCTTGGACAAGGCATTCTCTCTGTGTACACCAACATGTATAGTGTGGAATTAGATTATCCGATTAAACAGCGGCTCTCACGGCATTGAGGCCCAACTAAAGTAATTTACTACAAAAGTGTTAAAACATGTCAGTATTAGACACAGTTGGGCAAGTCTTCACCTGGTAAGTATCTGATGCATTTTAATGTGTTATTAACCAGGCTGTAGTCAATAGAATGACGCCTTACTGTAACGCCAGCAGCATGATTAACTAGCAGTTGCAGCGAAGCTCATTGGCCACTTTAGGATGCTTCTCACCCTTACCATCTTACACTCTTAATTTCTTCAGTTATATTTTCAGGGGTGTTTGGTTACGCGATTTAAAATCTACATTGACATTTCCATTTAAAATCCACATACTGCCCCTTTAAGTACAGAAGAAAGAAAGATAACAATTGAAACCGTTAATGGATGAGGAGAATCCTCGGAATATTCTGGCTGACGCTTAATGGCAAAGCAGAAGACAATAAGAGGGAAGAATTGCACACAGTTGGCTAATAGCGGCTCACACTTTGGGCAAACGGATCTGCGCGCGGCCATTCTGCCTCGCGCATCCTTTGAGGCTCTCTGGAATTTCGACCTAATTACGGCACATCCCCCCTCGGTTGCTGTAGCAACTTGGCCATAAAAGTCGTCCCAGACTGGAGCATTTGCAGAATTGGAGTGCAGTGCAATAAAGCGTCTGAGACCAAGGTTATTAACTGTGACTAAGGGCCGGCAAACAGCGGCTAAAGCCATTGAAAGCTGGTGTTCACGGGCTTTTCCGGGATCATTTGTCTCTGCGTCCCAACACGGCACCAAGCTGGAGTTCGCGACTCAACATGCTTTACTTCACGGGACGGGTCGCTAGGGGGCGCTGCCCAGATCAATGTCATGGCCGATTATCTGATCACAGGCATGGACGCAGAAGTGGACACTAGCACGTCAGAATTTCTCTAGCTCAGGTAAATATAGCCTACATGTTGTGTACTGCGTGTTTGTTTGAAAATTGAATGCTTCTGGGAGTGTTTCAGGGAGAGATATTTTGTCAGGTTTCACATAGCAGGAAGTAGCCCAGGAGTAATTAAAGGAGATTTTTGGACGAACACTTGGAGCTGGTTAGTCAGAGTGCCACACGGTGATGGTCAAAATACTGGCCCACTGTAGCCCAGGTCACAAAAAGACTACGAAGATACTGCAATGTTAATTGTAGTTGTTAAAGACCATGTCTATTCGCCCTCTGTATTCTTTGTGTACCAAGTGCAGAATGTTCTGGAAAGGCCGTGAAAACACTGGGCCTATTGCTAACACCCGAACTCCAACTGCGGCTAAAACTCGACAAGACTGTGCTGCGCACAGTATCAATGCCTAACTTTTAATAAGCGCCTAGACAACATCTCGCGCTATTCCTATGACGAATTAATTCGAGTAACTTCGCGAACTTGGATTGCTGATCCCATGAATATTTCCATAAATTTTAAATCTGACACGAAGATGTGTTGAAGAATCAAACGGAATCGGGCCAGCGAGGCACACGCCACGCGTGCCAAAACCGAATAATAAGGAGGAAAAAGAGACACCGGATTCCCAAGGCCGCGTGCGTGCTGTGCCTTTGGAGCGAACGCAAGCCCTCCGCAGGATATCATAAAATGCCACATTATTTGACACGAGAGAGGGGGCATGTAACCGGCACTCGATAAAAAGGCAAGTTAAATGCACGAGCGACCGTATAACGGTACATATTTTACATCAAGTGTTTATTTGTTGGACCGCAGTTATATGGTCCTAACGTGAGTTTTACCCGTGATAGATTGTTCTCCCCATTTAGACTAGTTTTATTTTCAATGTGGCTACTTGAGAGCATCCGGAAACCTAATCGTATTTTGACTTTTAGTCAACTAATAAAAATGGAAGTTTTGTTCATGAATTTTGGAGCAGGCGTAACATGCACATGGGCACGAGAGGGCCAGGATCAAATTCAAAGGCCCGCATTTGTCCATATTCTTCAGAGGGAGGGTAGAATATGGGTGATCTCCAATTCATGGGACAGTGTTAACTCAGTGTGTTACTGTCTTAAAGAGAAGAACTACCACAACGAGCGAAAGCTGTGTTAAGTATTCTTTTAACTCGGTAATTTGATGGAAGAGATTTAATATCCCAAACACTGCAAATACACGATTCGGACGTGTGTCGCTATTTCATCTCAGCGGCAGGAGGATTCATAGTAACCATCCACACCCATATTTTTGATTTTTCAGCATCTACAAAATTCGTGGGGAGATTCGACACATGCCCTGAATTAGATTTAAGACAGTAAATATGTAAAATCTACCACAGAGTTTATTGTTTACCTTCATTGTGAAATTAGCCAAATTATATATATATTATATATATATATATATATATATATATTCGTTTATATTTTGAAAATATAAATTATCCAACTAGAGCACAATGTATCTCTCAAACATATTGCCTTTGGAGAATGATGTTGTTTTGATATTGAAACACATGTCTGCCCAGCTCTCTGTGGCCCTGAGTGTGTATGAGAATGCGTTTGCGAGCGCGAGTGTTAGTGTTTATGGCAGCGATCACCATAAAAAGAAACACGCTCTGTGTCACATTCCGTGTATACAAGATCAGAATTTGGGACTTCACAGATAGGATGTAATACTCAATTTAGTTTTTAAGCATTGGGTCCAGAAAAGGACACAGCACTTTGTCCCTGCGTGTTAGCGATGGGAGGAGTCACCTCTCTTGTTGCGTTTTAATTGGCTGTTAGCTAGCACTGAGTTGTAAGGGTTATCGGTAATTATATTCAGCGTGTTTTGCACAAGAAATGTCAGCCAGACAGGGCTCCTTCCTCCGGCAAAATATCACAGAAAGATGTCATGCTCGGATAACCCAGCGGGAAGTTCGTTTCTGGTAGACTCCCTCATCAGCGGACGGGCCGAGGCTAGTGGCTCCTACTACCCCGGCGCTGGCATTTATTTGCCCCCTGGTTCGGAGTATTCCTATGGACTTCCAAATTGTAGCTATTTCCCCGGATTTAAGCGCGGGGAGACTCAGCCCCAGACTATGGTCCCGTCCTCGAGCCCCTACCCGCAGGGCATGGACGCGTGGCTGGAGACGTCTCGGTCGTGTCGTGTGGAGCAGACCAGTAGCCAGCCTGCCCATTCCTTCTCTCCGAGCATAAAGGAGGAGAGTTCGTACTGTTTGTACGAACCGGACAAGTGTCCTAAAGACTCACTGACCGAGGAGGTCCCCTACTCGCGCGAAACGCCAGACTCATGTCCAGTGAACAACAACGGCACCGTTCCCGTACCCGGTTACTTCCGTTTGTCTCAGACATACACGAGCTCAAAATGTTTTTCTGAGCTTCAGTCAAGCTCTCCTCACTTCCCTCCGCAGCGCTCGGGCTGTTTCGACACGTCCCCGTCGGCCTCGCCCGCACCGGAGACCGTCAGGCGAGAGAGCGACGCAGCCCCTACGTGCGCACCTTGCACACCAGCGCGAGACAAGGACACGCAGGACTATTCTGTCGGTGCCTCGTCCTCACCCGAGCCCACCGAGCGTCTCGCGGACAGCCCCGAGAAGGCTACCAAAGGTAACATTGCTTTTCTGGACATTTAGTCTGCTGTTGATTGTAGTAGATCGATTTGAAGGCGTGATCGATCCGGAGCACTGCCGGCCAGTACTGCATCTGCATCTTTTCTCAGGCGTAAAAAACTAGGCTTGGTAACTTGACGGTGCTCTACTGGCGCCAGTCCGCCCGAGAAGAGAGGCAGGCTTTGAGAGTTTGACAGCGCGAGAATGAGGAGGAATTCCCTTTGCTCTTTTTATTATTACATGACAATGTGTCTCGCGCCCAATCCCGAGCATGTGCATAGCATGCGAAATAAAGCAGCCCTTCTCATATCTTTGTGATAGACGATCACTACGCATCCATCGCCTTCTTTTTCACAGCAGATCACACACATCGGGCCACTGGCAACAAACACGCAGTGCAACTGGGAGCTCGGTCTCTTCATTTCAACGAAAGTAAGGCCAAATAGTCTCATCGCCGCTATTTCCGCTGCAGACAACAAAAGATCTGACTTCCGTCAACTGCTGGACTGTGATGTCATTAAATCCCACCGAAAATCCGCTAGTCAGCGTGAGGAGAAAATGTCACATTCTATTGTATAGTGAAAATACACATGGGCTCGTGCCATTGTGTGTCTGCAACACAGGGATGGGTAGATTCGTGGACAGTGTGTGTGACAGAAGTCAGCAGAGTTTTAAGAGGCTAAAAAAACATTCATGACACCGATTGTCTCTTTTAGGGAAGACCAACCTTGGATCTTAAGTGGACCGGGATTAGCATTAGTCTAAGAGACACACACAGCATATTCGCGTGACCCAGATGCTGTGGCTACAGCCGTACCTGCGCAACCATGCAAACGGGAATCTGGCCTAGTGTACCTCCGCGCTCTGAAACGATCCTGTGCTGAACATTTGTAACAAACCACAGCCATGACTACATTACAGCCATGACTACATTACAGCCATGACTACATTACACTTATTTGTTATTGCCAATTGTGGACTATTGTTAGGTCCATGTGCAAGTCTATCGGCCCATTTCAATTGTATTACAATATAACCCTACTGCAAATAATAATAACATGAATTATTCAACATTATTATTATTATTATTATTATTATTATTATTATTACTACTACTATTACTACTACTACTAATAATAATAACAATAACAACAACAATAATAATAATAACAATAATAATAACAATATGCAATATTTTTTGCTATTTTAATCTTTTGTTTAGAAAAAATAAAAAAGAGTAGGCCTTGCATTTTCACTATGAGTGTCTCTCTGTGTGTGTGTGTGTGTGTGTGTGTGTCATATCTTGACACTCATCTTCCTGGCCTGCTGCATAGGTGAGTCCCGGAGCAATGGCACGGCCAACTGGCTAACGGCGAAGAGCGGCCGGAAGAAGCGCTGCCCGTACACCAAACACCAGACGCTCGAGCTAGAGAAGGAGTTCCTCTTCAACATGTATCTGACCCGCGAGCGGCGTCTGGAGATCAGCCGCAGCGTGCACCTCACGGACAGACAGGTGAAAATTTGGTTCCAGAACCGCCGGATGAAGCTGAAGAAGATGAGTCGCGAGAATAGGATTCGGGAGCTCGCGGCCAATTATGGTTTTTCCTGAATCCCCACTCCGGGCCTCTGCGTTCGCGCCCTCTTCCATCACGCCTCACTGTGCAGGAGAATATAGTTAATTTATTGTCGTGTACTGTTGACGTTTTTATCTGTTTATATGTCAGTATTATTTGACCTTTGTTTTGTTGTATTTGTCGTCATTATTTATAAAGTCTCCAAGAAAACTTGGTGAAGGCTGCACCCATGCGCAGTAGCGCGAGTAAATACAAGACAACGGGGACACAAGTTTCCACAAATATAGGCTTGGCCAGGACTGTGGTAGGCTAGGCTACGAGGGGTTTATTATTGTACATAGTATTGGCATCTTTGCATGGTCAAGTTAAGTGGCTGTTATGACTAGCTGTTATGGACATTTTTCTCACGAGACTAGCTTAATTGCCTGATTACATGATTAAATGTGGGATGAACGATTCAAGTCTGCATCTTTTGCTCTGTGGTGGACTAGTTAGCTCATCTGCTCACAAATGAGCGCAACCTCATGCTTATGGAAACTGGGCTATTCAGTAGCTATCAGCACTGGTGGCTTTGCCGTCTCTGTGCTCCCACATTGTTTTAATATTACCCCTGAGGGCATATACTGTGAACGGATGATGTGTCGAGAAAACGAATAAATTCATGGACTGCACATTCACTCGTCTTGCCTGGTCTGGGGTGTCTTACTAGGCCACTTGTGTTTGCTTTTGTTTTATTTCCAGGCCCTCCATAAGTACACAGTATCTACACAAACGACAGCGTTCTCTTCCTCTTTCCCCGTCTCTTGCTCTTGTTCTTCATTTTAGGAAAGTTTGCTTCCTACTGTAACAGAGAAAAGGCCAACGCGGACTCTATTGGCGCTGTTGGTTGTTCTTCCTTTTTGTTGTCTTTGTTGGAATTATGTGTTTAATTTTCAATCGAATTAAATTCCCAGTTGTCTAATTGGCTGTTAAATTCAATGCAATGTGATTTCGATTTTTAGCGAATTTATATTATTTGTATTGCACCCCCACTGCCCAATGTTGTTCTGGCTTTGGCAGAAATGACTGTGTGAGAAATGTTCTTTTAAAGGCTGTTGCGTGATTTAGGTAGTTTCATGTTGTTGGGCTCCTACTCCTGACTCCACAACACGAAACTGTCTTGATTGCCTCAGCGCGACTCTGCTAAACATCCACCCTGGCGTGCGGTTACGGTCACTCGAAAACCGAAGAGGATCTGAGATTTCTCGGGCATTAAAGTTTCGATAAACAACCGGAGTGTACCTCTGCCCGGTGGCTCCAGAAGGCACTACACGCCAAGTCGACTCAAGTCAGCCCTTCTCCCGAAGATCAACCTACCACCGCCCAAACCAGACCACCGACTAGGGACAGACACATATCTGCTGATTGCGGTCATTTTCAAAGCAGGCGCGGAAAGAATCGCTGTGCCTGGGAATCTCTGCGCGCGCAGGGAGAGCAACAAGGCCTCGGTTACGATCAATGCACAGCCGTCACGAACACCCCCCTCCCCGCGCCGGATGCGTCTGCTGCGCGTTGGAGGGGCACAAAGGGACTTTATTGGTGATATTGGGCTCAGACAGGGGTTATAACCGACAAAACAACCAAATAACCCCGTGATAAAAGTAGACGGTTATAGCACCCAATCAGGCCGGCCTTATGCGAGACAAGGTTCAAAAAGAATTGGAGCGCTCAAGAGCCCTGCTGTGAGCGTGAGAGGGGAATACGGCTCAGGCTAGCTAACCGCGCAAGCTTGGAGCAAGAGATCACGCGCATTTGTTCAATTCCAAAACGCAGTTTTGGATAAAGGACTGATAATCTCAGAAATATTAGCCACATATGGAGCTATTATCTGTTGCACGGGGCTGCTCCATCGCTTTAATATACACGGTCTTACTAACTTCTCAGCCACTTTCCATAAAACTTTATTGCCACTGAAAATATCAAATAAACTACAACTTCATAAAAGGTTCGTGTATACTCATCACAGCTTTCACCAATTCTTCATTTCTAATAGCCTTATGAAATGTGAAATATTTTGGTGTCTCGGCAATTTACCTGTCAGTAGCCTGTTAGTAAACTAAGGCCTGGATCAACATTATTTCATAACACAATAAAATACCAAACTTTATGCCTTCTATGCTTTGCTTTGATGCTTGCTATGCTTTGATTTTAATCCAATTTCATCCAGTTGTTGGAGAGGGCATTCAGTCTTTTTGTCACAAATAAAGATGCTGACGATCTGATATCGGACCTTTTTCAAAGATGCCTTTTGGGTTCAGAAATACACCTCAAAACTTGTATTGTGGACAACTGAGATTCGTAGTCTATATTCACGTTACAAAACCTTTAGAAATACCCAACAAAAATGTAAAGGCATTAATTAAACTAGTGGATACTTTAGATATTGTCATTAATTAAATTAGTGGATACTGTCGTGTCTACACAGGTTTATCATTAAAATTAACAGCAATTTATTTCAAACAATATCATTTTCACACCTGTTTTTCTTAGTCTCCTTTTTGTGTCTCTAAACACAAGCTGTAGAAGCGGACCGTAACTTAAGTCACTTAAGAATATTATTCATTTATAGATTCCTATTTTACACCGCACGTTGGTCGTTGATCTACACGAGGTGGCCTAATAACAATGTATAGGCTACTCATGTGACGTCTACACTATTTTAACAACAGAATAGCTTCCACGCGCTGTTTTTAAGATCCAGCGATCAAACCGACGTTGACATCTGATTGCATAAACCTACCACTATGTATAAAACGACATCCTTCGTCATAAAAGCGTATGGCTTTGCTATTAAAAGATGACTTGTAAAATGGTGGCCATTTACAGAGGTGCACCAGGCTTCCACTGCCCCGCATTGTTCTGCCTCACGGTCACATGACTGCGGTGTCCAATCCCAGCGCCGTTCTCATTCAACTTATTAGAGGTCCGTAGTTCATAGTGAACTCGAGGAGTAACTTGATTTCGGCGGATTCCGGCTTTGTGTGCGTTTTCTAGTGGGTGTGTGCGAGCGGCTGCGGTGGATTTTAAATGCTTTGTAATGTCGACATTAGGGACCCTGAGTTACTACGCCGATACGCACATTACGCACGAGACGGATGATCATTTAGGATCGAGATATTCCCCGGGAACAGCCCTGCATCAGAGCAGAGAGCTCCATCTTACCGACTACAACGAGCAGGAGCCGTGTCCCTTTCAGACCAAATCTGCCATTTTCGGCGCACCGTGGAGTCCCGTTCCAGATGCTGCTCTCCGGGCCTCCTCGAGCGTGTATCATCCCTATGCACACCAACCATGCCCCGCGGGAGAAGGCGACGGAATGGCTCTGCGCACCTGGACTCTGGAACCGGTATCTGCACCGCTGTCATACTCGGGATTAGCAATGAACGTACATAACGAGATCAAGCCCGAGCCCCAATCTGGAGCCAACGGTTGCGCTTCTTTGGAACCGCCGGCGCTAGTCACCGACATGGACGAAGACAGTTGTCCTGGAGAAAAGGTAACGCCGTGCAAGACCTCCAGTTTTCCTCCGAGCAGCGAGGAGAGCAGTGCGGCTGCACCTGAGGAGAAACCAGATGCCGACCTGAGTAAGTCCCGCGCGCACACAGGGAATCTAAAAGCATGATCAAATATGATTATTCCATATATTTTGGCCTTCTATCCAGAGCGCGCGTATATTATATGTCGATAATAATTTTGAAAAGAGCGGAGCTGCTAAAAAAACAAAAACAAACGAGTATTAGGTTATATTGCCAGGAAGCCCCGGGAGAAGCGAGAGGAAGGCCGTAGCAGCGGCGTCATGCTGCGCGAGGCTTTACGGGGTGTGTGTAGAGTATGCATATCCGTTTTTAAATGTACACGAATCCTCCCATCAAAATATTATTGTCTGAAAACGTAATTATCTACTAATTAGATGTGTTATGCTGTCAGCTCCTTTATCCATGATTGGAAACACACAGAACCAATATGTGCGCGTTTTAATCTCATCAAACATTATGCAAGATGGCCAATATTAGAAAAATTAAATGCACAACGTCACTGCTTTATTGAGAAACCTGTTTCATTATTCTAGGCTACTATTTTTATTATTATTTTATATGGAAAGTTATTTTAAAATGTCACCCTGAATTTTGAAGTATGCGAATATATGCGATAATAATAATAATAATAATAATAATAATAATAATTTTTTGTACACCAAAATAAGCATCGTGTGCTAAGGAAATTGCTAAAATAACTCTCTCCTCTATTTTCTACTGGTCTTGCAGATAACCCCGCGTCCAACTGGCTCCACGCGAGTTCCACTCGGAAAAAGCGCTGCCCGTACTCCAAACACCAGACGCTGGAGCTGGAGAAGGAGTTCCTCTTTAACATGTATCTCTCCCGTGACCGCAGGTACGAGGTGGCGCGGCTGCTCAACCTCACCGAGAGGCAGGTGAAAATCTGGTTCCAAAACCGCCGCATGAAGATGAAGAAATGTAATAAAGACCGGCCCAAACACAACTGAGTCGGCGGGAAGCCGATGGACCGCGAGAGAGCCGTTAGAGACTGTGGACAGTTTAGCTCTTACCGAAATGTCGCGTTCTGCCACCCAGTGGGACCACCGGTGGTGTACACAAAGGTCCCACGACGGGCTAACGGGGATAACTGCTTGGTGTGTCGGTGTTTTTGCTCACACACAGACTTTCTGTGGATATTCGTTCCGTGACCTCTGGTAGCTGCTGTTTTCTATCTATGTAGTGTTTCATGTTTGTCTCCTCAGTTGCCCCTCGGCCAGGGCCTTGGTTGAATAGCTCTGTTGTTGTGTTCAGAGAGTAGAGTTTGTGATGCACCACGGCTTCCGTCTAAAGCTATTTACTGCATGGACGTTTTGTCTTCTCTGTCGTTTGGTGATCTGGTGTTATGTGTTGACTACCTATGTTTTGAACTACCTACTTGCATCAAAAGTCTTGAAGAAATGCTAAAGATTGGCTCGGTGAGTTTGAACTGACATGTTTTTGTATTGAGGCAGAACTTTAATTCTGTGAGATTTTTTAAAGCGTACAGCACTGGACATAGAAAGTACCTCATTGAATTAATGTTATTTTGACTTGGTAAAGGTCAACTATTAAAAATAAATAAAAATATTACTGTAAATAAAATGACTACTTGGAATCCTCCTTTTCCAACAAACAGGACGTAAGTAATCAGAATTACTACATTTTTAGGGTACATTCAAATTCGTTTAAAAAAATAGAGCTGTTACCATTCTTTTTTAAATTCTCAAGCTCTTTCGATCATAGACGCTTGTATCATGTCAGAAATGAAACAAAATAAAGAAAGGGTGCATCAGTAAAATAATAAATAAAATAAATAGCATAATTATTAAGCTTGATCTTCCTACACCCTCCTAGTATTAGCCACTTTGGCTGAAGATGGTAATTAATCGGCTAATAAACGAAATAAATTCTTATTTAGCTGAAGATGTTATCAATAAGCATGTTCACTCAATACGTTTATATTTCGCCTTGCTGAGACTGAGATATTTTCAGGGTGTACAAGTTTGACGTCACTGTCATCCGCAGTGTTGTAAGTGGCTCCAGCAGACTAAATGCCCGATGTGTTTGATATGCAGATGCGTGTCTAATATGAAGATGTGTGTGTGACGGCTCTGGGAATGGTTGCAGTGCCTGCTGGCCCGGGCGGGAAGACGGTATTGGTAGCTGTGCTGCAATAAAGGCCGATCACGGCTCGAACTGTTTATGGGGTGCAAAGCGCGCGAGGGCGGACGCAGTGCCGCGTTGTAGACGCCCCGCCCGAGTATCAATATATCAATATAATAACGCGCGCGGCCCCACAGCCAGCAACCGCAATTACAGATACGGTGGCGCACCGCAAACACAGAGCGGAGACGCTTATTGGAACCCAGCAAAAGATAGCTTTCTGCTCCTCGAAAGTTTACATAGAGAGAGAGAGAGAGAGAGAGAAAAGGAAGGGGGGGGGGGGGGCTGGTTGTGGCTTGTTTTGTAGAGTTCTGACGCAGATGGGCTAGCCTTCAAAGGCTCAGGCCTAGACGGTTCCATAAACCACGCTGTCTCACTGTCTGGGTCCCCTCCGTTAATGACTTTATTACTGTCCGACGACAATTAGAAAGGCCTGTCGTAGGGCATCCATTTGTCGCTCTGTTTACAAAGGGCCTGTAACCAACGAGTTCAATGGTGTCTGGCTTTGGCGGTGCGTTCTAGAGTGTTATATGGCCTTACAGTTCAACCTTACCTTTAGATAAAAATTAATAGTAGGCCTAATTCTTAAATTCGAATGACAGCAGAATATTTCTGATTAGTATTACGGTGCATTTTGTACAAGCTAAGCATGAACTGTCCTTCAGTTTTGAATAGGCTACGTTTAAGATAATTTAATAATAAACCTTACGACCAGATGGTGGCGACATTGTTCCATCAGAGAACACACATTATGATTAAGACGCGTATGGAGAGTAGGTGAAGTGCTTGGTCTTAGCGCATGCTCAGTATTGGCCGAGTCGGTCTTGGACTGAGTGTGTGACGATTTTCTCGGGCTATGATACAACTGCAATTCGGTGACACATGTCAGCTCAACACTATAATATAGTTTTATAGAGTCTGGTCAGAAGCGGCAGATGAGAAGTTACCAGAATTCCCCCAAATCTCTGCAGCCGCCCGCCGGTCTCTTGTTCTCCTTCTCGGCCTCCGTTGTTGATGCCACAGAAGAGCAGCTCATTTGGTATTCATCAAGGCGCGGAGATTAACGACTGAAACCTTGACCTGTCCATTCTTCAGAGGCCGCTGCGGCCGTAAATAAGCGCGAGCTCCATTTCACTTCTGCTGCAGCAGGACTTTACGAGGCTCCCCGCTCCCTCATTGGCTCGGGCAGGTCATGCGCGCTGGGGCTGCGCTCTGCAGCCTCCTTCATTAAAATGCCTCCAGAAAACGAGGGCTGAGCCGGGATCTTTAGTTCCACTTCAGAACCCCCGCCTTCTCTCGCCCCAGCTCTGCTCAGTCTCTGGCATGTCTGCACCAGCTGAAAACTGGGTTTCAATCACGTCGGCCTCAAACCGCGCAGGTGTCGTGTGTCTCCTCCAGGGCTGTGGCTCAAGCATCCGTACCCCTCGCACGCCACGGAAGCTCTACAATGCATGGGTAAGACGCACTTTGTTGTCATGGCAACGCCCCGCAGCTTTGATGCTTTGATGTGGTTTCTAATGTGACCTCATCTCTGATCTCAAAATATTATATTAATGGACCTCATCTGTTAGCTCGCACCCTTGCGTGGCGTTAGAACGAATCAGAAGAATCGCAGTTTCAACTGCCTAACATCATCTCTATCATCATCTGAGATGCTTTTAAATTGTGCAGAGGTCAAAACACACAGCAAAGTTAGATAATGATGTGTGTGTGTGTGTGTGTGTGTGTGTGTGTGTGTTTGTATGTAGTTATTTTGCTGTAAACATGCCCAGTGTGCACATGGCAGACGGCGCTGTGCTTGGGTACGGCTATTAGTGCTACTGCAGGAGCTTTCAGGGTGGTTGTGTGCACTGACCTGCCACATGACACGAATGTTGTTGCACTGGACACCTTCATTTGTCTCTGGAGTAATGCAGTATCCCTTTAGTTTAGCTAGAACACAATCACACTCAGCTGCTTAGAAGGGGAGTACCTGGCGAGTCTGAGTATAGAGGAGTCTGTTAGTATACTATTACATGAGCCGGTTAGTATTCTAGTCTTGATGAGTCTGTTTTAGTTGGTGTAGGTGTGTCTGTGGTGTGTTGTAATGTGGTTCATTGGTGTAGGTGTGTCTGTGGTGTGTTGTGCTTCGTTGGTTGGGTGGTGTGTTGTGCTTCGTTGGTTTAGTTGGTGTAGGTGTGTCTGTGGTGTGTTGTAATGTGGTTCATTGGTGTAGGTGTGTCTGTGGTGTGTTGTAATGTGGTTCATTGGTGTAGGTGTGTCTGTGGTGTGTTGTGCTTCGTTGGTTAATTTCTAGAAAGCTACTGATCACTCCTAGTACAACAGTAAATTCCAAAATGTTGGGCTCAGGCTGCACTCTCCCATCCTCCAGAACTGAAATGGAGAATCGCATAGCTGACAATCACATAGTTGGATGTGATCGCATAGCTGAGAATCACATAGCTGACAATCACATAGTTGGATGTGATCGCATAGCTGAGAATCACATAGCTGACAATCACATAGCTGGATGTGATCGCATAGCTGAGAATCACATAGCTGACAATCACATAGTTGGATGTGATCGCATAGCTGAGAATCACATAGCTGACAATCACATAGTTGGATGTGATCGCATAGCTGAGAATCACATAGCTGGAAGAGGAGATCACATAGCTAAAGTGGAGATCACATAGCTCTAGATCACATAGCTAAAGTGGAGATCACATAGCTAAAGTGGAGATCACATAGCTCTAGATCACATAGCTAAAGTGGAGATCACATAGCTCTAGATCACATAGCTAAAGTGGAGATCACATAGCTCTAGATCACATAGCTCTAGATCACATAGCTAAAGTGGAGATCACATAGCTCTAGATCACATAGCTAAAGTGGAGATCACATAGCTCTAGATCACATAGCTAAAGTGGAGATCACATAGCTCTAGATCACATAGCTCTAGATCACATAGCTAAAGTGGAGATCACATAGCTCTAGATCACATAGCTAAAGTGGAGATCACATAGCTAAAGTGGAGATCACATAGCTCTAGATCACAAAGGTAAAGTGGAGATCACATAGCTCTAGATCACATAGCTAAAGTGGAGATCACATAGCTCTAGATCACATAGATAAAGTGGAGATCACATAGCTCTAGATCACCTGTCCAAAAGTAGTCAAGTTCTCATTCAGCAAACACACCTCCATCAGAACTCCCACCCGTATCTCACCATGGTCCATTCAGACGTGCAAATCATTGAAGTAATGTAGCAATGTGCATCATTTTATGAAGAGTTGGATACAATTCTTAATGCATTTGATCCTAGTTTGATGTTGAGAATCAGTTTGCAGAGGTGGAGGAACGTATGAAATATTTATTTGCAGAGACGGATGAACGTGTTTATTGTTTGTTTACAGAGATGGAGGAACATGTTGTTGTTGTTTGTTTATCTGTGCGTCCTCCTGCACATCTCCATGCTGTTTCACCTTGCCTCTACCAAAGCCCAGATGGGACAAACTGAACTGGTCTCTTGAGAGGGTCTGTCTCTCCAGGTCCTGTACATTTGAGAAGGAGAGGGTATTTAGCTGGTTGTAATTCAGCAATTTCACCACCAGATGGCACTACAAACTCTACCTTGAAATGAAAACAAACAGGAGCC
The DNA here is from genome assembly GCA_015244755.2 of Tenualosa ilisha. NCBI lineage: Eukaryota > Metazoa > Chordata > Actinopteri > Clupeiformes > Clupeidae > Tenualosa > Tenualosa ilisha. The sequence goes on along the minus strand of PYXC01001265.1, from coordinate 126,227 downwards.
TTGGATGTAATATTAATTTTTTATAAAGATTGCACACCTTGGCAGAGTGTACTGCAGGTGGCGCTCTACCACTGGACACAATGAATAGTGTAACACTGTACACCAACAGACAATCCACTCTATTCACACTGTGTGTGTCTTTGTGTATGCTGCTGACTGTGTGTGTGTGTGTGTGTGTGTGTGTGTGTGTCTGTGTCTGTGTCTGTGTGTATGCTGTTGACTGTGTGTGTCTGTGTGTGTCTGTGTGTATGCTGTTGACTGTGTGTGTGTGTGTGTGTGTGTGTGTGTGTGTATGCTGTTGACTGTGTGTGTCTGTGTGTGTCTGTGTGTATGCTGTTGACTGTGTGTGTGTGTGTGTGTCTGTGTCTGTGTGTATGCCGTTGACTGTGTGTGTGTGTGTGTGTGTGTGTGTGTGTGTCTGTGTGTATGCTGTTGACTGTCTGTGTCTGTGTGTATGCTGTTGACTGTGTGTGTGTGTGTGTCTGTGTGTATGCCGTTGACTGTGTGTGTGTGTGTGTGTGTGTGTGTGTGTGTGTGTGTATGCTGTTGACTGTGTGTGTCTGTGTGTGTAGGTGTGTATGCTGTTGACTGTGTGTGTGTGTCTGTGTGTATGCTGTAGACTGTGTGTGTCTGTGTGTGTCTGTGTGTATGCTGTTGACTGTGTGTGTGTGTGTGTGTCTGTGTGTATGCTGTTGACTGTGTGTGTGTGTCTGTGTGTATGCTTTTGACTGTGTGTGTCTGTGTGTATGCTACTGTCTGTGTGTGTCTGTCTGTATGCTGTTGACTGTGTGTGTCTGTGTGTATGCTATTGACTGTGTGTGTCTGTCTGTATGCTGTTGACTGTGTGTGTCTGTGTGTATGCTATTGACTGTGTGTGTCTGTGTGTATGCTGTTGACTGTGTGTGTGTGTGTGTGTGTGTTCTGTGTGTATGCTGTTGATTGTGTGTGTCTGTGTGTATGCTGTTGACTGTGTGTGTCTCTGTGTGTCTGTGTGTATGCTATTGACTGTGTGTGTCTGTGTGTATGATGCTGACTGTGTGTGTGTGTGTGTGTCTGTGTGTATGCTGTTGACTGTGTGTGTCTGTGTGTATGCTGCTGACTGTGTGTGTGTATGTGTGTGTTCTGTGTGTATGCTGTTGACTGTGTGTGTGTGTGTGTCTGTGTGTATGCTGTTGACTGTGTGTGTCTGTGTGTATGCTGTTGACTGTGTGTATGCTGCTGACTGTGTGTGTGTATGTGTGTGTTCTGTGTGTATGCTGTTGACTGTGTGTGTCTGTGTGTATGCTGTTGACTGTGTGTGTGTGTGTGTGTTCTGTGTGTATGCTGTTGACTGTGTGTGTGTGTGTGTGTGTCTGTGTGTATGCTGTTGACTGTGTGTGTGTGTGTCTGTGTGTATGCTGTTGATTGTGTGTGTCTGTGTGTATGCTGTTGACTGTGTGTGTGTGTGTCTGTGTGTATGCTTTTGACTGTGTGTGTCTGAGTGTATGCTATTGTCTGTGTGTATGTCTGTATGCTGTTGACTGTGTGTGTCTATGTGTATGCTATTGACTGTGTGTGTCTGTGTGTATGCTGTTGACTGTGTGTGTGTGTGTTCTGTGTGTATGCTGTTGATTGTGTGTGTCTGTGTGTATGCTGTTGACTGTGTGTGTCTCTGTGTGTCTGTGTGTATGCTATTGACTGTGTGTCTGTGTGTATGCTGCTGACTGTGTGTGTGTGTGTGTCTGTGTGTATGCTGTTGACTGTGTGTGTCTCTGTGTGTCTGTGTGTATGCTATTGACTGTGTGTCTGTGTGTATGCTGTTGACTGTGTGTGTGTGTGTGTCTGTGTGTATGCTGTTGACTGTGTGTGTCTGTGTGTATGCTGCTGACTGTGTGTGTGTATGTGTGTGTGTATGCTGTTGACTGTGTGTGTGTGTGTTCTGTGTGTATGCTGTTGAACTGTCAAAGCACTACTCTGCTCTACAATACTCTACTCTACTCTACTCTACACTACACTACTCTACACTACACTACTCTACTCTACTGTACACTACAAACTGGCTACTATACTTAGGTTATGAACGGAAGAGTGTGCTAATTAGTTATGCTAATTATTTATGCTCATTGACCATCTGAAATGAGCACGAGGCAAAGTAAACTAGCCTGCATCCCAACCTACAGAAAGCAGTTTCAGGGAGGTACAGAGTCCCAACTGATGAGGATGCTGTCCCTATTATTCACTGTCATCAAGTCTGTCTCTTGCTGTCTGGTTCTCCCATTCTGGAGACCTGCTCTTAGAACCAATTTTCATTCCTGGTAGCACAGGCCTCTCAGAAGGGGTGCAGGACTTCAGATTCATGGCTTAGAATATTTTAGTTGACAAGGAAGAACCAAATGACTTTCAAAGTTGATTCTCGCCTGTGTTCTCTTGCCACTTGCGACGGTGCTCTCAGCCAATCACTAGTCACATCACTTGCGACGGTGCTCTCAGCCAATCACTAGTCACATCACTTGCGACGGTGCTCTCAGCCAATCACTAGTCACATCACTTGCGACGGTGCTCTCAGCCAATCACTAGTCACATCACTTGCGACGGTGCTCTCAGCCAATCACTAGTCACATCACTTTTTAGCATCAGCTCAGCACGGAAAGAACCTGACCAAAGCAGGAACAAAAAAATTGTGTGGGTGTGTTTGGATCCTGAAATCCTGCTGTGACCATAGCGTGGACCCTGTAACATGAATGATTGATTAATGTTTTGTATGGTGTCCTGTAAATGTTCCCAAATGCAGTTTGTAAGAATCCTGCTACTGAAAGGACATGCACATATCTGACTACTTCCTCTCTCGACTCTCTGGTCTCTGTGAGAGGGCACACCAGAATTAGGAAGTAGTACTACAGACTAGACACAAACACACGGTAGAGGAGAGACCCTATAGACACAAACACACAGGGCAGAGGAGAGACCCTATAGACACAAACACACGGGGCAGAGGAGAGACCCTATAGACACAGACACACATGGTATGGGAGAGACCCTATAGACTCAGACACACATGGTATGGGAGAGACCCTATAGACTCAGACACACATGGTATGGGAGAGACCCTATAGACTCAGACACACAGGGTAGAGGAGAGACTCTCCATTCACTCGACACAGGTGACGCGTCTCCTCTTCCTACCCAGAGCAGTAGCGCAGTGGACTTTCCCTGTGATGCAATCTCACCATCATTTCCTGTGCTTGGCTCCAAGGAGGTGCAGTACCCACAGCAGCCACCCGGGGCATCAGTAAGCCATACAGTGGGGAAAGTCTGTAATGGAGTAGCATACTGTATTTGATTTAGGTGTGTGTTATTGTGCTGTATTTGATTTAGGTGTGTGTTATTGTGCTGTAGTTGATTTAGGTGTGTGTTATTGTGCTGTATTTGATTTAGGTGTGTGTTATTGTGCTGTAGTTGATTTAGGTGTGTGTTATTGTGCTGTAGTTGATTTAGGTGTGTATTATTGTGCTGTATTTGATTTAGGTGTGTGTTATTGTGCTGTAGTTGATTTAGGTGTGTATTATTGTGCTGTATTTGATTTAGGTGTGTGTTATTGTGCTGTAGTTGATTTAGGTGTGTATTATTGTGCTGTATTTGATTTAGGTGTGTATTATTGTGCTGTATTTGATTTAGGTGTGTGTTATTGTGCTGTATTTGATTTAGGTGTGTATTATTGTGCTGTAGTTGAGATAGGCGTGTGTTCTGTAGTTGATGTAGTTGTGTGTTACCTGGGTTTAGGAATAACATGGATTTGAGGTGTGTGTGTGTCTGTAGAAGTGTAGTGGTGTGTGATACCCTCTCCACCTTTGAAACACTCCTAAAGACCCAGCTCCTCCCAGAGTATCTCTGGGCTTATCTACCTGGAGGGTACTCACAATGCACCAGCACTCTGTCTCTCCTGCACTCTTATCACACTCCTGCACTCTTATCACACTCCTGCACTCTTATCACACTCCTGCACTCTTATCACACTCCTGCACTCTTAACTCACTCCTGCACTCTTATCACACTCCTGCACTCTTAACTCACTCCTGCACTCTTATCACACTCCTGCACTCTTAACTCACTCCTGCACTCTTATCACACTCCTGCACTCTTAACTCACTCCTGCACTCTTATCACACTCCTGCACTCTTAACTCACTCCTCTTTTTGCGAGTCTCTTTGGATAAAAGTGTCTAAATGCATAAATGTAAATGTGTGTGAATGAGGCTGGGTGTCTGTGTGTGCGAGCATATGTAACTGTAAAGGTATTTCTGTGGGGTGTGTGTGTGCATGTGTGTGTGTCTAAGGACAGAGTAGGTTCTGTCAGATAGAAGGTGTGTTTGAGCAGTGGCACTAATCAGAGCAGAGCAACATGGTTGTAGAGCAGGGAACCTGTGGTTCTAGTACATTTGAGGGGTACCATAGAGCAGGGAACCTGTGGTTCTAGTACATTTGAGGGGTACCATAGAGCAAGGGGAACCTGTGGTTCTAGTACATTTGAGGGGTACCATAGAGCAAGGGGAACCTGTGGTTCTAGTACATTTGAGGGGTACCATAGAGCAAGGGGAACCTGTGGTTCTAGTACATTTGAGGGGTACCATAGAGCAAGGGGAACATGTGGTTCTAGTCTAAAGAGAGCATGTGGTTCTAGCACATCTGAAGGACAGAAACAGGTAGACAGCAGTGGAAGAGTAAGTGCACTTTTCAAAAAAGACCTAAGTGTACTATTTTAGAATGTCTTAATGCATTAACAGTAAGTAATTTTAACTTTAAGTACACTCAAAATGCTTTGCCATGTTCTTTGAAGACACTTAATGGCAACTCAAGATAATTTTGGGACACTTTAGTTGGAGTACTTAAGCCCTCAAAAATATATACTTAAGCACTCTAAAGTGTACTTTAACGGGCGTATTGTCAGTGCACTGAAAAACATATTTGGAAAAACACAAACAAAGAGCATTTCGAGGGCATGTAAGGAAAGTCCATTATAAGACAAAATATACTTTCCTTACACTTAGCATGCTTTAAATGTGCTGCAAGCATACTAAAGTGCACAAGCACACTAAAGTGCACAAGCATACTAAAGTGCACAAGCACACTAAAGTGCACAAGCATACTAAAGTGCACAAGCATACTAAAGTGCACAAGCACACTAAAGTGCACAAGCATACTAAAGTGCACCACTTTTCCACAAAGGAATTGGCATGCCACAGTTGCTAAACACCAAACACACACACACACACACACACACACACACACACACACTTTTTAATGAAATGTTTAACATTACAATAAATGCCTACACAGATACACATATTTCATCTACAGTAATGTGAAAACACACACACACACACACACACATACACACACACACACACACACACACACAGTTAACATACAGTTCCTCAGATAAACAAAAGTCCCTTTACACAGACACACTATAACACACTCTCAACATGTGTCAACACACACATTCTCACACTCTGTATGAACACACATAGATAACTGCCAGGGTCATGCACACACACACACACACTTTTGTATATTCATTTCTTCACTTATTACCTATATTCATTCATTTCAACTACACACAAACTGTCCACATTACACACACACACTCACACACACACGTGTACACATGCACATACCGTACATGCACGCACACACACACACACACACACTTAAGCACCAGCATACAGCATACATACAGACACACTCACACACGGATACATACACACACACACGCACACACAAACACACACAGTTAAGCACCAGCATACAGCTTACATACAAATACACTCACACACAGATACATACACACGCACACACACACACTTACGCGCGCGCACACACACACACACACACACACACACACACACACAGAATTAAGCACAAGCATACAGCATACATACAGACACACTCACACACACACATACGCACATACACACACACACACACACACACACACACAGAATTAAGCACCAGCATAGTAACAACTATTATGGGACACACATACAACTCTCTCTTTCTCTTTCTCTCTTATCACTCTCTCTTTCTCTCTATCCTATCACTCTCTTTCTCTCTATCCTGTCACTCTCTTTCTCTTTCTTTCTATCACTCTCCTTCTTTCTCCTTCCCTCTGTTCTACCCCACTCTCTGTAATTCCCTTTCTCCCTCTCTCTCTGTCTCTCTACCTCTCCCTCTCTCTCTCCCTCTCTCTCCCTCTCTCTCCCTCCTTCTCTCTCTCTCCCTCTCTCTCCCTCTCTCTCTCTCCCTCTCTCTCCCTCCTTCTCTCTCTCTCCCTCTCTCTCCCTCTCTCTCCCTCCTTCTCTCTCTCTCCCTCCTTCTCTCTGTTCTTCTCTCGTGTTCTTGAGATTTCCGGGAGCAGAAGAACCCAAAGCTGCACGGCGACCTTTGACCCCAATCCATCACTCTGCAGGTCAGGCTTGCAGGCAGCACTGCTGGCGTGACCGAGCCATCTCTCTCTCTCACACACACACACACACACACACACACACACTCTGGCTCTTAACCCTTTATTCTACACCACTCCAAAGCCCCTTCCTCTTAACTCTTTATACAGTCCAACTCACAACTACACACACTCATACACACACACTTAATACTCACACACTCATACGCACACACACACTTAAAACTCACAACTACACACACTCATACACACAAACTTACATACACTAACATGCACACTCTGACACACACTCATACACACACTTTTACACACACTCATAACTACACACACTCATACACACATGCAAACACACTCATACACACACTCATACACACACGCATATACACACGCAGACACACTCATACACACACTCACATACACACTCACATACACACTCTTACACACACTCACATACACACTCTTACACACACTCATAGACACACTCATGCACCCATGCATAAACCTCAACATTACAAACAACTACACACATCTACACACACACTCATACACTCACACACACACAACTGTACACACGCATACATACACATAACTTCATGCTTATACATACACTACTATACAGCACACAGGTTTTGTCACACAAACACACACACACACACAAAGTACTACACTGTCTGGGTTAAAGGTAGGGTTTGTCTGCCTGACATGTGTAGAGTCCCCACATACACCCCCCACCCCCCCCCCCACACACACACACACACACACACATATTTATTAGGTTAGTAATATGGGGGGTCACCAATTGAGGAGTGAAGACCTCCAGGAAGATGGATGGAGGAGTGTGTGTGTGTGTGTGTGTGTGTGTGTGTGTGTGTGTGTGTGTGTGTATGAGAGAGGAGAGAGGTTCAGAGCTGTGTAGAACTCCAGAATGAGTGTGTGTGTGTGTGTGTGTGTTATGGGGGTGGGATGGAGGGCAGAGGAGAGCTGTGTTTGGCTCTATAGAAGGTGTGTGTGTGTGTGTGTGTGTGTGCGTGTTTGGATTAGGGTGGTGTGTGTGTGTGTGTGTTGGGAGGGGAGTCAGAAGCTCCAACATGGGGAATACTGAGCCTCACTGGAACAGCTGACACCTCCTGCCCCCACCCCCACTCCCACCTCCCTGTCTGCTTGGCTCTCCTCCCCACCTCTCTCCTCTCTTCTCTTCTCCTCTCCTCCCTTCTCCTCTCCTCCCTTCTCTCCTCCTCCCTTCTCTCCTGACTAGCCCAAAAACTGCACCAGCTCTGATGTAGGCTAGAGCCTGGTGGGTATTCTGAAGAGACTATAAGAACCAATATGATATCTCTTATATAAGAACTAATATGAACTATCTAGTATAATAACTAATATGAAATATCTAGTATAAGAACTAATATGAACTATCTAGTATAATAACTAATATGAAATATCTAGTATAAGAACTAATATGAAATCTCTTATATAGTAACTAATATGAAATATCTAGTATAAGAACTAATATGACATATCTTATATAAGAACTAATATGAAATATCTTATATAGTAACTAATATGAAATATCTAGTATAAGAACTAATATGAAATCTCTGATATAATAATTAATAGAAAGTCTCTACTTCCAGCGTGCAACATCCTGTTTAAAAGGTCAGTAGTTTTTATGACTGCGAACTCAAGGGAAGCAGAAGTACTAAACTCGCGTTTGTTCTCAGATATGGAGGACTCTGAACACCTAAGCACAGACCAGGTTTGGGTTCTCCTAGTTGCTCCACACACACGGGCATCCAGTTTAGCAGTTCATTTAGCGTTGGAAATGCCCGGATTTAGTAGCCTATGAGGCTATGAAATATACGAAAATAAAATAAAGGCATAAAACGTCACTACGCAGAAACAGGTTCTGGTTAAGATTACCTGTGCAATTGTATGCATATGCCCGGAAATTACGTAGTAGCGAGTATAGGACCATGTATACATGTGTAAGAGAGAAGTGCGTGCGTGTGTGTGTGTGTGTTGGAGGGGCTCGTGCTCATCCATCATGGACAAGAGTGCCAATAGAGCGCCCACCACCTCCGGTCATATAAATAAACACCCTCGAGCGCACTAAGCTCACAAATTCACACACAACCGAGGTCTTTCCCCGTGACCCCAGCAGCAGCCATTAATTCTCGCGCCCCGAGCTGGCCTTCCATCGAGCAGAGATTTCTACACGCACCTCCGTTCACTGCCCTTCCGTTATAGAAATGTCAGCTTCTCATCTCGGACTGGACCTAATACTCTCAAACTAGCCATGTTTCGTGTGTGTATTCATGTGTTCCTAAAATCTTCTGCAAAACTCTATGCGCTTCATAGTATTGGACGATATCGAAAAATATCGGCTCTGTATTGTCAAATTCCAGCAATCTTATTAGTAGCCTAATTGTAGTTCATATTTTGAACGCATTTAATACAAATTTAAAATAACAAAAAAATTATTAAAGTGTAGCTTATGAGGTTTGGAAAACGAATAACTATAGGCCAAATTGTGTAGGCCAGTAGGCTAGTATCTACAATTACAAATTATACCTATCAAATACTAATAATTTGATACTACTACTACTACTACTACTACTACTACTAATAATAATAATAATAATAATAATAATAATAATAATAATAATTGTAGACATAAAGTGTGTATTTGTGTGCTCCAATAGCCCTCTGTCTCGAGCGCCGTGATTTATTCCAGAACAGCCGGTCAGCGGAGTACGCGGGCACTGGAGCTCTCTGCGCGCCAGACACATCATACACACTGACAAGAATCCTGAGGCTCGGACCTCAAGTGACCACTTTTATTTACATCAAATAAAGTCCGCGTTATAGAGCTGTGCGTGGACAGCGCTGCGGGAAACACGAGCTCGAAATAGCAAGCCGTCATCGCACTAATAATTCCGCCAGCGTCTCAGGAGCCGACGAGCAACGTTGGCCTTTTTCATAAAACTCTCTGATCGTTTCTCCCTGGGCAAAAATATAAAATTCTACATTTGTATAAATAATAAACTAATTGAAAACGAAAAAGTCGGTCACTGGTTCTTATACGTATGTTTTATGACGTGTGAAATTTGATAATAGAAATTAGGCCTTTCTGTCCGTTCGCAGTCACAATTGTTGCTTTGAAAATATGGTATATTTTATACAGAATACGTTATCATAATAATAAAAATAAATTATAAAATTACATTTATATTTACAAATCTTGTTTCAAGTTCAGAACAGGAAATCTCACTGCCATTAGTCCTTATGGTTTTGACAATGAAATATTTTTCTGTCTTTTTCATAGACTACATCATGACAATGGAAGAAAGAGTATCTCTATTCCCCCTCCGAGAGACTGTCCCGTACTCACATCGTGTCCGCCATCCCACCGTTTTTATTTATACTAAAGGTGTGTCCGCGTGCCATTGTGTCTTTCACTACGCGGGTTAATTTGACGCGCGCGTAAGATGCAAAATCTCAGTTTCCTGCCGAGAGAATAGGCCTGAACACCGAATTACAGAATGCCCAAGAGTAGCCTACGTTTACACCGTGCTCACTCACAGCACTAAGGAAAGTAGCGCCTCTAACCGTGAGAAAATATCGGTATGGTTTTGAACAGTGGAAGGACGAGTGGGAAGATTTGAAGAATGCCGACACCCACGCTCCTGTCCGTACAAAGACTCCAGTGTGCGCCCAGAAAACATTCGTTCTTTTCCCTCAGAACAGTTCATCCTACACATGCCGAAAGCTTTTCTTCGATAAGAACAATCTTTTCCAAAAGAGAAAAAATCTCCCAAATGTGAGAAAAATAAAGGAAAACACTGGCTTGCGGGCTGGCCACCCCCCACCTTCCCAACATCCAGATCGGACAAAGTCCATTTCCGGCTTGAAGTCCTAAAATGCAAAGGCTTTAGTAAAATAGTAAACATGGTTGCGCGCGAGTGTTGTGCTTTGGCCTGTCCGGGACGCGTATGAGGCGAGAGACTGTTAGATGCTTTAAATGTGTTCGTGGGGCAGTAAGCTGTCACTGCTTCTGGCGAGGAAGATTGATCGCGTGCAGGCTTCCAGGGCTCTTTGTTTGGAATATAAGCAATAAAGTGCTCGCGGCCTACTCCCTCTGCTAGCCGAGGGAACGGGACTGCTGCACGCAACCAGAACAACGCCACTTGATTGAAAATGTTTTTTAACCGAATACATTTATCTTAGCCCGGCACAAAAGCAGTAGCCAGCAGTCTTACAGTAGGCTGCAGTGTGTGCGTGTGTGTGTCTCTCTGTGCGTGTGTGTGTGTGTGTGCGTGTGTGTTTGTGTCAGGGCGCTGCCTACAGTAGGCTGCAGTGCGTTCGTCAGAATGCAGCGGGTTCAGGACCAGTGTCTAGTACCCCACTCTCCTAAGCCCAGTACGGCTTTTTACAAACAGAACCGAATCTACCAGCCGAACCACCGCCCGTTTCAGCAGCCCCACCTGAGCTACGCAGTTCAGCCGATTGTTATTCATCAGCAGCGGGTGTTGATAGCCATCATAACAACCATTGCGGACACTCAGGCCAAAGGTTTCATTGTGGACTACAGACTGCACAAATATAGGCCTAGAATAGGCATAGAATACTTATTATAGCATAGTATTACATCATTTAATATTTTTTCTCCTTATAACCGTGTTATTATTATTATTATTATTATTGTTGTTGTTGTTATTATTGTTGTTGTTGTTATTGTTGTTGTTGTTGTTATCAGGCCCATTGTTATTGGAAATGAATGTCATGGTATAGTCCTAACGCTGATCGCGTCTTGGCTATTCTTCCCAATCCCTCCCAGTGAGTAGTGTTAGAAGAAGGCTACTCTGTGATGCCCATTACCCCGCGGCTTCCATTTGGAACATTCAGTGTTATTGGTGCAGATTCCACGCGCGCGCGCACACACACACACACACACACACAGACACACACACACACACACAAGCGAACTTCCAACATTTTTCTTCCTGGACGCGCGTTCACGCGTTTGGCTTTGTATTGAACTGTGGACGCGCGGGGCAGCCAACCATCGGTGCGCGCGCGCAGGGTTACGCGCGTCCATGCAACAAAACGTGAACGCGCATGTCTCCACGGGCGCACTTTTTGGTGGAAAGAATTATCCTCCAAACACAGATTAGAATGGGTTAGTTTGATAACGACGCGAGGCAGAGCCGCGTGCTGACATGATTTGTGAGGTGACAGGCATCGGCGGGATGCAGTGCGCAAGGTGAACGCGCGATGCGCACGTTGTCACCGGCCAGCAGCTCGTTAAATATACTACTGAAGATCCGCGGGGCAGCGGGACAAACTGACCATAAATGTGTAAATAAAGCAGCCCTACCCCGCGCGCGAGGCGTTCCCTTCAGACTTTTTCGATCAATCACACAGACACTGGCTTCTTTTGATTAAACCCCAAATTGTCATTGGACGGGGCTAATCATGTGACGAGCACCACGGTCCAATTTCAACCTTGTCTCCATGAAAGCAATAGTTTCATGGCATCGCGGTCCCCATACGGCCGTAATCAGAAAAATAGTTGAAAAAAAAACGGCCACGATATTTCATTATTTTTTTCTGGGCCACAGATTTACGATCGCTGAATTTGTCGGACGTGGTGGAGATGAATTGCGAATTCGAGCGAGAGACGGGTTTTATCAATAGTCGGCCGTCGCTCGCCGAGTGCCTGACGTCTTTTCCCCCTGTCGGTGATGCATTTCAAAGTTCATCAATCAAGAACTCGACGCTTTCCCACTCGACACTGATTCCTCCTCCTTTCGAGCAGACCATCCCCAGTCTAACCCCGAGCAGTCACCCCCGCCACAGCCGGCCCAAGCAGAGCCTAGCCGGTACCTGCCCACTGCCCGCCGCATCGCTGCCTCCCGAGTACCCGTGGATGAAGGAGAAGAAGGCGTCCAAGAAGAATCCGGCAACTTCGGCGGCGACAGCACACGATACGGGACCCCTCTATTTTTCTCCTCAAGGTAGTGCTTGGAAAACTGGGTGTAAAAGAAATCCATGGTTGGGCAGGCTTAAATGGTGTACTTTTATTTTATGATGTGCTTATGTTTTCAAATCGCATCAACCTGTAGGATGACGCTATAATATTGGTTGGCCCATGATAGTCTATTCCCCCGCTCGCACACTGTTTTAACAGTCACTTCTTGCATGGTTAGTTGTTTATAAGTTTTGTGGTGGGCCACCTGAGTCCTGGACGGCGTTTAAACTTCCCTCGTGCTGGGAGCCGCTCCTGGGGCAGTGCGTGAATTTTAATATTTGACAGTAATGAAGAGTGATCGATTGCTGCTACTCAAGTCGGCAGCTGGCGTGGCCATTAATCTTCTGTCGGGCAGGCCCTCTTCCTCCTCGCTGCTCACTGGCAGGGAGCTGGACCAGAGGGGCACAAATTATTTGAGGACTGTGGCTGGAGTCCCACAAACAATTTATGCCCACCGGAGAACCACCATATATTTGACGTGTTTGTGAGACTCGCGCCATAGCTCGGCAGCGGGCAATAAAACCGGTAATTACCGACCTTATCAATAATGCGCTGTTGCGTGTGTGTGTGTGTGTGTTTGCTTTACTCTTTCTAGGATCGCCCGAGCTCTCGGACAGCGGCAGCGGCTCGACCCGGCGGCTGAGGACCGCGTACACCAACACGCAGCTCTTGGAGCTGGAGAAGGAGTTCCACTTCAACAAGTACCTGTGCAGACCCCGGCGCGTGGAGATTGCCGCACTGCTTGACCTGACGGAGCGGCAGGTGAAAGTCTGGTTCCAGAACCGGCGCATGAAGCACAAGCGGCAGACGCAGTGCAAAGAGAATCACCATGGCGAGCGGAAAGTGAAGGGCCAGGAGGACAGCGAGCAGGACGACGGAAAGTCATTCTACGAGCAGCCTGGGAACAATGTGAACGGAGCTCTATTGGAGAGAGAGACATACCAGTTTCAGCAGAATAGCATAACCTCGCAACAGTCTCAGAGCGGGCACAATGGGGAGAGCCAGAGCGTTACTGTCTCTGCACTCAGCAGTCATGAGAAAAATCCGAAACATCTCCCCGGCCCGTCACCCCCCGGCCCGGTCCTCGCTGCAACAATGGCGGGGGATTGCACATCTGCTCGGGACAATGGCGCTTCCCCGACACTGGCCATTTCTCTGCAGGACTTTCACGGTTTTCCCTCAGAATCCTGCCTCCACCTCTCGGATTCCGTGTCCCCGACCCTGTCAGACTCGGTTGATAGCCCCGTGGGCATCTCATCCGAGACTTTTGATTTCTTCACGGAGACTCTCACTACTATTGACCTGCATCACTTGAGCTACTGACTGAACAGTGAATCCAAGTTAATAGCAGAAGTAGCCGCTCCTCTGTCTAAAGCAGAGTCTCCTCTTCCAGCGGGACTCGCTCTGTTAAACTCATGATTTCATTGATTTGTCCGTTAACCTAAAGAGGTAAGTTTGCTAATAATGCAATTAAGAATTCTATGTGTTTACAGGTTCGACAGTGGAGGAAATAAACAAATAAATATTTTCTCATTTTATTTTTGTATCCCTTTCAGGTAACTTCATATTTTCTTAGAATAAATTTGTATTTGTAACTGGAGGAAATCTCAGTGTCTTGCATTTATTTCCTATAATCTAAGTGAGACCCAAATTTATTTAAAAATATATTTTAATTGGAAGGCTACCAAAACACACACGGGCGGAAATACGCAGTAAAATAGGCTTGTTTCTGAAGATGGAGAAATAGCAAATTAAATGTCAAATTAAATGTGAAAATTTGATGCAACAAGTGACTTTAATTACATAATAATTAGGCAGATTGGGTTGCGTGCTGTTGGGGGTTCTTGTTGGAGCTCAGTGGTGGAGGCCTGTGTGTGAATTTCACTACTGCAGTAACCCGCGTTTATGGACTCATTAAAGCCGACCAGCGCTGTGCTGGAAAATAATATTAAAAATAGGATTTACTCAAACTGTTTGAATGGTCATACGTGTGTAAAAACGAGGCAAATATTCTGCTGTCTTCACTGCCATGCTGTTGTTTGCACAGCACGCTGTGTTGCTAATGTATAAAAATAACAACTGTTTTATTTCGGGGTTTATTTGAAATTGAAGAGAATATTTCCCCGGCGCGTTGAAGCCGGAGCAGGCTGTGGCGGAATGCATAAATCAAGCTCGCTTTTATGAATGACTGTTCGGCATTAAAGAGATTGATTTCCCTCGCGCCGACTGCACAAATAAAAACACGACGGCTCGTGTACCGACCAGCGCCGGGAGCTCGCCCTGTAAGCCATCGCCGTTTTGGAGTTAAGCAATTACATTTAATGACCTATTAAACCCCCGACAAGAGGCTGTGTCCAGAGGAGGTGTGTGCGCGTAATTCAGGCGGATTTTGCCTGATAATATTTATTTCATTTAGTTTGATTTTGATTTTGTATTTTTTCCATATTATCTAAACCCTTAACACTGAAGATTGTGAACAGCCTGCAAAGCATACAAGTAGCCCTGGCCTACACCCTGAAACACAGGATTCAGTATTCTAAAGGCGAATTATTTGGAGACCGAAATGAATTGTTTTGCTTGTGGTAGGATTATCTAGGATTACAATACTATCATTTCGGCAAGTGACTTCTGCAAACGTTCACGAAATACACATTACACAATACAATAAATAATACTTAATATGCTTCGCATGAGCTGCTTTATATTCTTCCATCTGTACATTTATTTCGTTACTTCTTATTTATTGCGAGAAGGCGCCCCTGGTGCCCCAGATTCATTTTGGTCTTTTCCCCCGTTCATCCATCTAACGGCAGCCATCCTCGGCTTGGGCTCTGGACTGCACTCTCCATGGTCCTCTTGACCGCTGCCGCAGGGCTTAGGCTGGACTGGCTCTTAGGGTCTGATGTCTTCATCCTACTATTTACTCTCACTTTACGTAGCTACTTTTCAGGGGGCATGCGTTGGTTGGGATGGGGGTGGGGTGGAGGTGGGGTTGCAAGTTTATCACTGTGACATCTGAAGGAATGCCAGTCCAATAGCACAGAGCCCCCCCCCCCCCCCCCCCCCCCCACCACCACCACCATCTCCTAGTCGGCACTATCTCGTGCTAATGAAATTGAAGTGGCGTGATTAATAACAGATATGACAATCTGAAGTGGGTCAGACCATTACGCCACCCTAACCTCTGCAGGTCCATTCGAACTTCCCCTCGGCGGAATAGCTTTGGTTCGGGCGCGGACTCGGCCCAGCCTTGGGCCTGCCAACCAACTGCTAGAGCTTAATCAACTCACAGGGAACCTGTTATCTTGAAAACGCTAGAAAGCGCCGAAAATGATTGATAGTTTTTACGGTGGTGTACACATTTTGTCACGTTTCATTTTTGAGCTGACATAGACGGCCACGTCCGTTCGTTATAGAGGTCCATTCAAAGCCCGGATCTCCTCTGTCTCACGGTTTTGGTGACGGGTGGTCTAGTCTACCTCGCACTCGTTCTGGAGCGCTGTGTCGTGCCTTTATATTCTATTGATCCGCACATACACACACACACGCACACACACACACACACACACACACACACACACACACACACACACACACACAGAGGTAGGAGGAAGAGATTCACTTTTTACTGCTTTGCCTCTATTCGACGGCCTGGAAACTTCGCCACCAACACAAGCTGCTGAAACACCGAGTTCACACTGAGAACACACGAGAGGAAATTCTTAATGAACGAGCAGACGTGAGCGGACTGGTGATGAGTTGCTGTCGGTGCTGGTCGGCCTCGGCAAGCAGCTAAAATGCCACACAGGCCTAAAGTAATGAGCTCACATGACTCAACATATCCGCGCTGACAGTTAAAGAGGCGACGGCGTATGAAAGTTCAACTCTGTTTAGTCGTGTTTTCAGTCAGTATGGCCTGTGTAAAGCGAGTGAAGTATCAGAGAGTTGGGCGTTGATGGTGCAACTTGGAATTACATTTTTCCCTGAAGCTTAAAGCTTGGCCTAAACTCCATCCAGTAGTGGCCGGAGGTTTATTCTGAAAATGTCCCCAGCCTCACGCTGGGTTTGCTGTAGGGGTCACGCTCCCTTATTGGAATCGCCACCGCTCTTGTCCATCTAAAGGCCTACCGACATACCGACCGTCGGACACGAGCCCCAAAGGAACGATGAGAGTTCGAGTAGCATGTCTCGAGGCGCATGGACGTTTTCACAGGACCAGGCCTGTGCTGTCCCGGAAAAGTCCATGTGCATTGTGGGCAGAACCTCCGTTTACCGGCCAGGAGGCGGCTTAACGACACAACATAACCGCAATTACAGCCCGTGTTTATGAATCACATAAAGACATTTATGGATTTCAGAGTTACACTTTACTGCCAATCTTCAAACATCTGTGGAGCCCGCCAATCGGCCGCCACGAGCTGAGGGAAACGGCCTGATGGCTACTGCCAAAATCATTTGTCCGCCCCCCACTCGCGCGCACGCGCGCGCGCGCGCGCGCACACACCACACACACACACACACACACCGGTCATGTTTTGGCAGTACTGCGGATGTGAAATCATCCTTGTTTCCTCCACAGTGACATCAGCGAGGGAACACAAGCTGGCGCCTACGGTAAGTCGCGCGCAGCCCGGTGGATGGCAGCGGTAGTAACAGCACCCCCCCCACCCCCCAAAAAAAAGGAGGCCGATCGTCAACGGGGAAGTTTCTCAGCTTTGAAGACCAAAGAAATAACAAAAGCATGTAATCTATTAAGAAAGATGAGTGAAAGAAACGCAGCTGGAATTATTTAAATGTATTTAGTCTCAAGAATGGGTAAAGACCCTTCAGTTGAAGTCTGATGCTACAACACTGTATGACCGTCATTCACTGCCAGCTGAGTTGTGTGTGTGTGTGTGTGTGTGTGTGTGTGTCATATGTTCTGGGTGCGGTGTAATAGTGTGTGGAGTGATCGAATGAAACGCTTCTACTCTCGGTTTCTTACTCAGGCTCTCAGTCATGTGACCAGATGTCATGTCAGTAGACCCTTATGTCTATACATGCAGTCATTGGTCAGTTCTCACAATACAGGGGAGTACAGACACACACACACACACACACACACACACACACACACACACACTTCTACCTCTAGCAGGATGCAGTCCCATGTGTGTTACCATGGAAACGCAGCAGTAGAAGTCCTTGTTGTCCCCTTCCTCAGACAGGAGCAGCTGGGTGGCTGACATATGTTAGTTGCTCTCTCCTTCACACACACACAGAAAAAAAATATTTTTCTCCCCTCTTTCTCTCTCTCTCACACACACACTTTCTCACAGAGAAGTGAACTTAGATAAAGGCTGAGACATACACACACACACACACACACACACACCACCACCACCACCACTACTACTACTACTACTATTACTACACACACACACACACACACACACACACACACACACATACACACACACACACCACCACACCACACTACTACTACTACTACTATTACTATTACTACACACACACACACACACACACACACACACACCACCACTACTACTACTACTACTATTACTATTACTACACACACACACACACACACACACACACCACCACCACTACTACTACTACAACTACTATTACTACACACACACACACACACACACACACACACCACCACTACTACTACTATTACTATTACTAGACACACACACACACACACACACACACACACACACCACCACCACTACTACTACTACTATTACTATTACTACACACACACACACACACACACACACACCACCACAACTACTACTATTACTATTACTACACACACACACACACCACCACTACTACTACTATTACTATTACTACACACACACACTCACACACACACACTACTACTACTACTACACACACACACTACTACTACTACTGTTGTTACTTATTTACAGTATTGAGTTTGCTCCTCTGTGGCAGTGCTGTCAGGGGCCCTTTTTTATCTGTCACCCTGTGGACAGCAGGTGTGTGAGAAGACAACCTGATGCTAAGCCTTTCACACACACACACACACACACACACACACACACACACACACACGGCCACTGGACGCTAAGCCATACCCAAACAACACCTGAGCCTCAAGTTGCAGCCCTACAGGCTAAGCCTTTAAATGCCTAGGTCACCCACTTTAACTGTACCCCCACCAACACACACACACACACACACACACACACACACTCACACACACACACTCACACACACACACACACACACACACTCACACACACACACACACACACACACACTCACACACACACACACACACACACTCACACACACACACAGCATTCAGGTTACCACACACACTCATCTATGTATATTTCACACACACACACCCGCTGGGCAACCCCACAGGGTACGGCTTTTAAGAGCTGCAGTTAAACCATCACAGCTGACATCAGTACACACAACACAAGTTAAACTCTTTCACTGTAGGCCATTTGTGTGTATGTGTGTGTGTGATGGGGTGGTAAGAAGAGGTTCCAAAGGCACGCGTGTTGTGTGTATGTGTGTGAGTGTACTGTACATAATGTGTATGTTGTGTGTGTGTGTATGCATGTTGTACGGTGTGGTGTGTGTGTGTGTACATGTGTATGTCGCGTAGGTGTGTTGTATGTGTGAGTATGTGTATGCATGTACTGTTTAAGAACAGAAGGGTGACCAATTGAATCCCTGATTTGTGTGTGTATGTGTGTGTCTGAGCGTGTGTGTGTGTGTGTGTGTGGGTGGTCAAGCTCTCCCCAGCTGAGGTGTAGGGGTCCCCTCACCATTCCTTGGGCACCCACTGCTGTGGGTGTGTGTGTGTGTGAGACACTTCCAGCAAACACTTCTGACTCCAGTGTTGAGATAGTACACAGACAAACACTTACACACCTATCTCACACACACTCACACAGGCACACATACACTCAGACCATGGCGAAAGCAGTGGACTCCACACCCTGAGGTCAAAGGTCACTGTGGTCTGTGACCTCTGCCCGTGGAGGACTCCATCACTGCCAGGTCACCTCAGGGTCACACAGACAACCTTTTTTCTCTCTCTCTCTCTCACACACAGCACATATGTCTGTGACTTGTGTGTATATACGGAATGTGTGTGTGTGTGAGGAAGAGGGAAGAGAATGTGTACGAGTGTGTGTGTATAGAGCAGAGGAGGACATGCACAAGCTTGATGTGGTGTGTGTTTGTGTGTGTGTGTGTTTGTGTGTGTGTGTGTGTATGACCCTGTTGTGAGTTCATGAGAGTGTTTTTGTGAATGTTTGTGTGTTCAGTATATCTATGAGTGTGTCTGAGTGGCTGTTTGAGACTGTGTGTGAGTGTGTGTGTGTGAGTGTGTGTGTGCACGCATTTTTGCCCTTTGTGCTCTTCTCCATATGTCTATCATTCCTACACTCTCATGCATGACAAAGGTGTGTGTGTGTGTGTGTTCTTTTCTGGTGCTCCTCTGTACTGAGGATCGACATGCCGTAATGACCGGAGAAACGTAATGTGTGCATATCAATGGGACACACACACACACACATACATGTAAAGTTATATACCCTCTCTCACACATATAACCACACATTTACATACACTCTCTCTCTCTCACAAACACATATTCACATGCACACACTCTCTTTCTCTATCTTACAGAAACACACACACATTTTCACACAGTCACACAGCTCTTGACGCCACTGAAATCCTCCACAATGAATGTGTTCATTTTACAACAGCTAGATGGCGCTGTTGGTGACATGCCAAGTCACCTATACTGAATGACAACAGTGTCAGTGTTTGGCTTCATGTCCATCCTAGGGTTAGTGTGTGTGTGTGTGTGTGTGTTTAATAAATGATTGAAGTGTTTGGGCTTCTTGTCCATCCTAGGGTTAGTGTGTGTGTGTGTGTGTGTTTAATAAATGATTGAAGTGTTTGGGCTTCTTGTCCATCCTAGGATTAGTGTGTGTGTGTGTGTGTGTGTAGTAGTAGTAGTAGTAGTAGTAGTAGTGTGTGTGTTTAATAAATGATTGAAGTGTTTGGGCTTCTTGTCCATCCTAGGATTAGTGTGTGTGTGTGTGTGTAGTAGTAGTAGTAGTAGTAGTGTGTGTGTTTAATAAATGATTGAAGTGTTTGGGCTTCTTGTCCATCCTAGGATTAGTGTGTGTGTGTGTGTGTGTGTAGTAGTAGTAGTAGTAGTAGTAGTGTGTGTGTTTAATAAATGATTGAAGTGTTTGGGCTTCTTGTCCATCCTAGCGTTAGTGTGTGTGTGTGTGTAGTAGTAGTAGTAGTAGTAGTAGTAGTGTGTGTGTTTAATAAATGATTGAAGTGTTTGGGCTTCTTGTCCATCCTAGGGTTAGTGTGTGTGTGTGTGTGTGTGTAGTAGTAGTAGTAGTAGTAGTAGTAGTGTGTGTGTTTAATAAATGATTGAAGTGTTTGGGCTTCTTGTCCATCCTAGGGTTAGTGTGTGTGTGTGTGTGTGTGTGTGTGTGTGTGTGTGTGTGTGTGTAGTAGTAGTAGTAGTAGTAGTAGTGTGTGTGTTTAATAAATGATTGAAGTGTTTGGGCTTCTTGTCCATCCTAGGGTTAGTGTGTGTGTGTGTGGGGTGGTGGTAGCGTAGTGGTTAAGGAACCTGGCTAGCGTGTAAGTAGCCTGAAAAGTTGTAGGTTCGAATCCCAGCTGCCACCGTTGTGCCCTTGAGCAAGGCACTTAACCCTAAGTTGCTCTAGGGGAGACTGGCCCTGAACAACTGATAGTTGATGAGTTGTAAGTCGCTTTGGATAAAAGCGTCTGCTAAATGCATAAATGTAAGTGTGTGTGTGTGTGTGTGTAGTAGTAGTAGTAGTAGTGTGTGTGTGTGTGTGTGTGTGTGTAGTAGTAGTAGTAGTTGTGTGTGTATAGTAATAGTAGTAGTGTGTGTGTGTGTAGTAGTGGTAGTAGTAGTGTGTGTGTAGTAGTACGTTGTACCAAATGTTCTGGTTCTTTGTCCCACAGACAGCACTCAGTGACCCTGACCAACACAGCTGCTATTGATTCACACTGGATTTCATCTTTCATCTTTCATCTAGGACTATGCAGATAAGTGCAGTTTAGAGCATTAGAACACAGAACATGGGTCGGTACTGGAGTAGAACACAGAACACGGGGCAGTGCGGAGTAGAACACAGAACATGGGTCGGTACTGGAGTAGAACACAGAACACGGGGCAGTGCGGAGTAGAACACAGAACACAGGGCCACTGCCACACATGCTAGTGGGCTAGGTGCCATCCTCAAGCCAAATCTTCCTAGTGTCAGGGCAGGTCCCACTCATAACTAACGCCGGATCAGCAGATTTCCCTGCACACTTCAATCCATCCACTGGAAAGAAAACCTATAATTCCAAATGACAAAGCTGTTTTATAAATACATCAAAGTCAAAGTCATCTGTTTTCACCTAACCTTAACCTAAATGTAGTGGTCTTTCATCACCAGACAGGCTGTCTTCTCTTTCTGTCCTCCCTTCCTTGCTTCTTTCTCGCCGGTCTCCTGCAACAGAAATCTCTCTTTTCATCAACAGGAAGTCAGTTTATCAAACACGCGGTAACGTTAATGGTTTACCGAGGACGGTCCTGCAGGCGCTGCGTTGACTAAAGTTGGTGAACGCCGGTGAACGCGCAAGGCTGGCGGCAGTGGAGCTTGTTGCGCACGCACACACATACGTTTGATTTGAATAATAAATAATGGTCACTGCGGCAGAGCAACGAGCTGTGACTATTACTTCCGTATCTCTGGGTCTCGAAACTAGGGTAACCACTTCGAACTTCCGCGTTAAAACACGGACCCTGCGCCCAAGGGCAGAAAACTCACCACACCGAAATGCGCGCGATCCCAGAGGAATTCACGTGTCTCATTGCAGGTAGGCCTAACGTTACCCTCCGTCGGCCGATCTCCCTCTAACTTATTTACCTCTTTAATGCCCGTACTCGAGGTGTCCGGCAGATGTCCGCGACTGTTGATGCATTCTGTGTGTTAACAAAAAGAGGAAGTGTGGTCTCACAGAAGAAGACAGCCCTGCTAAGTTATATGTCGAGCTGCCTGTGGCCGCCGTGGACGCCGCTGAAAGAGGGCTTTATCCGGGATCCAGCGGTCAGTGTGTGTGTTTGTGAGGGGAGAGGTCGAGTTGGGGCACTGGAGACCCTCTTTAGACGGGTTGGCTATGTGGTGTCTGTTTTCTCCTACAGACATCAACGCTGCCCCCACCGCTACCTGACTGACTGACATCATGCAGGCTTCCCCCTGCTCTGTGGGCCAATTATATTTATAAATATTCATGTTTGTATGTATTTCTAGATACACTATATTGACCTGTAGGCTATATTTACATAATAATCATAATAGTTTCAAAAATTAGAAACGGTCTAAGGTATCTGCTTTTCTTTTCCTACTGAAATCAGCTCTGCCTCCTTCAGCCTGCCTGTCATCATGCGGACTTACAGCAGTTCTTCCTGCTGTGTTGCTCATTCAAATGGTCGGAATGCTACACGTCACACTGACTTGACACAGGTGTCAGGAGCCCTTATTTAGAAATAGGGTTAGGAATTATATCCTGTGTTCCGTGTTCTTTGTTCTGTGTTCTATGTTCTGTGTTCTACCCACACCACAGCTGCACTTTGGCCTCCTCCGTTTATCTGTTTGATAGCCCAGATTCTGTTCAGATTATATCAGTGTTTATGTTTACCTTTATTCTCTTCAGATTATATCCGTGGCGGTGCCTTTATTCTCTTCAGATTATATCCGTGGCGGTGCCTTTATTCTCTTCAGATTATATCCGTGGCGGTGCCTTTATTCTCTTCAGATTATATCCGTGGCGGTGCCTTTATTCTCTTCAGATTATATCCGTGGCGGTGCCTTTATTCTCTTCAGATTATATCCGTGGCGGTGCCTTTATTCTCTTCAGATTATATCCGTGGCGGTGCCTTTATTCTGTATTAAAGGTCCCAGGTGCAGCGTGTTTTGAAACACCATTAGTCAACTGTGTGTTGTTTTTTTGTCTTGTTTCCACATGGACTGGCACGTGTGTGTATGTGTGTGCTATGGACTGGCACGTGTGTGTGTGTGTGCTATGGATTGGCCCGTGTGTGTGTGTGTGTGTGTGTGTGCTATGGACTGGCACATGTGTGTGTGTGCTATGGAGTGGCACATGTGTGTGTGTGTGCTATGGACTGGCACATGTGAGTGTATGCTATGGACTGGCACGTGTGTATGTGTGTGCTATGGACTGGCATGTGTGTGTGTGTGTGTGTGTGTGTGCTATGGACTGGCCCGTGTGTGTACCCAGTTTTTATAGTGGCTCTTCCTCTTGTGTCCAGCCAATCACAGAGCAGCACCTTTACAGGCCACTGGTCCAGCATGTGCTCCATCTGCAGGGCCACCAGCCAATCACAGAGCAGCACCTTTACAGGCCACTGGTCCAGCATGTGCTCCATCTGCAGGGCCACCAGCCAATCACAGAGCAGCACCTTACAGGCCACTGGTGCTCCATCTGCAGGCCACCAGCCAATCACAGAGCAGCACCTTTACAGGCCACTGGTCCAGCATGTGCTCCATCTGCAGGGCCACCAGCCAATCACAGAGCAGCACTTTTACAGGCCACTGGTGCAAAATGTGCTCCATCTGCAGGGCCACCAGCCAATCACAGAGCAGCACCTTTACAGGCCACTGGTCCAGCATGTGCTCCATCTGCAGCGGCCACCAGCCAATCACAGAGCAGCACTTTTACAGGCCACTGGTGCAAAATGTGCTCCATCTGCAGGGCCACCAGCCAATCACAGAGCAGCACCTTTACAGGCCACTGGTCCAGCATGTGCTCCATCTGCAGCGGCCACCGGCCAATAAGGCTTAGCTCTTCACAGGCCAATGTGCCAGTCCTGCTACTTCCTGTGTGTGTCTGAAAATAGAGTTCTGTGTATCTGTCATTGGCAGGTTGTTTTCTGTAGATGTTCTCTCTCGAGTTCACAGTCCGTCTTCTCTGAACAGGCCTCTCTCCAAACACTCTAAGAGGCCGGACACACACGAACAGATTTAGGTCAGTCCAGAAAAGCTTTTTATTGTTTTAGCCTCTCATCCACATGGGACTGGTGTTCTGGGTTATCCCAAGGTTAGGGTTAGGATTAGGGTTATCCTAGGGTTATTCATCCACATGGGACCGGTGTTCTAGGTGCCCTGAAACAGTATTTCTTGAGAGTGGGTTCCAGAGTGGAAAAATCTCACAATGGTGGAGTCACGTTACCACGTGGACAGGCAAAACGCTACGATGTGGCAACGATGATCACACAGCTCCAGCTTATGTTTTGCCTGATGCTCTTACCGCTACTCAGCGCACACGCCACCTACTGTCCCGGCATGTGTACAGCAGTGTGTACACCCAGTGTTCTGTCCCGTCTGTATGCTAATATTTATTGATCCGATATCTGTGTGGACACACATTTTGTTTAACCTACAAGAGAAACAAAAACATGAGTGTTGTTGTGTGTGTGTACACACCTTTAATGATCTCCTCCAAATATTCTCTCTTCTAAGCACACTGACTGTCCTGTTGCAGATGAGTGTGTGTGTTTGTGTGTGTGTGTGTGTCCAGACTTGGAGGCCTTCCTGACGGATGGTCTTAAAGGAGAGAACTTGGGCAAGAAGAGCAAAGAGAAGAGAGACCAGTTTCTTAAACGCATCAAAGACCTAAAGGCCAGGTATGTCATATTTAATCTGATTCAAGCGTGTGTGTGTGTGTGTGTGTGTGTGTGTGAAGAGAGACCAGTTTCTTAAACGCATCAAAGACCTAAAGGCCAGGTATGTCATATTTAATCTGATTCAAGCGTGTGTGTGTGTGTGAAGAGAGACCAGTTTATTAAGCGCATTAAAGACGTGAAGGAGCAGTTAATGAAGTGTGTGTGTGTGTGTGTGTGTGTGTGTGTGTGTGTGTGTGTGTGTGTGTGTGTGTGTGTGTGTTGGGCAGTTTATCCCTTAAAGGGGCGCAGAGAACTTAGCCTAGCGCATTCCTACTAGCACTTCCTGCTAGCATACAGCTCTATTGTTAGCTCTAGCTGTGGAGCTGGCTCTACTGCAAGTGTTATGCCAATAACTAGCATGTTCACATCTAACACTCAACTTGAACATTCAGTCGTAAGGCAGCAAATGGGATTAATTAATCCCTCAAAACTAACTTAACGTTAGGTGCATTCAACATTGTCGAGCCGGCTGCAGTAAGCTGCAGACAGTGATGCATTATGGGTTGAAAGAGCCCAGTAACCAATGGGATGGGAATCTGAACGGGATTAGCCAATGGGATAAGAATCTGAACCTGGGATCCATCCAATTTGCTACCTTACGACCTTGGGAATGTTGAATGTTGAATGGTCTGCTGTGCTGATTTTCAGACAGCGATCTGAAATGATGCAGACAATGACCCACTCACGACTGTGTCCAGAAAGTGGCGCTTCTTCATCGCATCTGCGTCTGCACTCAATCTGCCATAAAAGTCATTATTTTCCTCCAAACATTATGTATGATCTTAACATGAGAATGATTATCCAGATGTGAATGTTATTCTCACTGCATTGACATCATGATCCAATAGCCTACTCTGCAGATAAAGAAACTGTGTTGTTATTTTGAGGCTGATGGTTTGAATCAGACAAATGAGTGATTTTTGCGACGCTGATACAGAAGGGTAATTCTAGACCTGACGCAAACAGCACAATTTTCAACAGACATCATGAAGGGCATTTATTGAGTTGAGCTAAAGAATTAAGAGTAAATGATGGCTGGCAGCGCATGTCATTGTTGCTGTTCCAACACAGTTTCTACACCGCTGTTGACCAGGCCTGTCACTGTCTGGTGCTGAGCCAGTCTGAGGTAGACTGATGAGGTCACTGTCTGGTGCTGAGCCAGTCTGAGGTAGACTGATGAGGTCACTGTCTGGTGCTGAGCCAGTCTGAGGTAGACTGGGACTACTAGCAGCAGGCCATCGGCTTCTCTTATTTCTCTCTGAGAAACACACTGGTTTTGCGTCTTTCTGAGTTTTATCTAGACGCCTCATTGGCATAGGATACAGACAACTTTTAGATGTGTGTGTATATATATACTTTTAGATGTGTGTGTATATATATTTTAGATGTGTGTGTATATATATACTTTTAGATGTGTGTTATATTATTTTATTTGTTATATATATTTTAGATGTGTTTATATATATTTTTTTTTTTATTTTTATTTATTTTTTTTTTTTTTTTATTATATTTTAGATGTGTTATATATTTTTTGTGTGTTATATATATACTTTTAGATGTGTGTGTATATATACTTTTAGATGTGTGTTATATATACTTTTAGATGTGTGTGTATATATATCTTTAGATGTGTGTTATATATATATATACTGCTTTTAGATGTGTGTATATATATATATATATACTGCTTTTAGATGTGTGTGTGTATATATATATACTTTTAGATGTGTGTGTATATATATACTTTTAGATGTGTATATATATACTGCCACCAGCAGTAACTACCAAGATCTACCAAACAATGTTGTAACATGGCTGGAGCGTTCCAACCACCAATTTATTGTTGCTATTTATCGTTGGAAGTAGCGTCTGTAGACACAGCAAGTTTGCAAACGACAGTTCAAACAGTCAAGATTACAGTGAAGATTGCAATTGTGAGCCAACGATGGTTTGTAGAAACGCACCCCTGAGCTCTACTTGGCCCCCTACTGGCCTGGCATGTGTACTACATGGTTATCACTCCGTTTCCATCAAAGATATTTGTGAAAATGATGCAAATGTTTTTGAATCCATGAAGAAAAAAAATTTAGTTATTTGTGTGTGTATTGATATGATTTGAGTCATATTGTGTTGTTGTTATTTGTGTTTGTATTGATATGATTTGAGTCATATTGTGTTGTTGTTATTTGTGTGTGTATTGATATGATTTGAGTCATATTGTGTTGTTGTTGTTTGTGTTTGTATTGATATAATCTAAGTCATATTGTGTTGTTGTTATTTGTGTGTGTATTGATATGATTTGAGTCATATTGTGTTGTTGTATTATGTTGTTGTTGTTATTTGTGTTATGTGTTGGGCTGAGTGTTTATTTCTGTTTACTGTTGCAGTTACTCCACAGAGTTTAAGGACAAACGTAAGTTAAATTCATTTAGCTTGAGTGTGTGTGTGTGTGTGTGTGTGTGTGTGTGTGTGTAAATGTGGAGCAGAGGAATGACCAGGGTTCCCACGGGTCAGGGAATTCTTCATGGAATTTCAATACAGCCTGTTCCAGACTTGAAAAATCAGGGAATTAGATATTTTTGTGGGCAAAGTCAGGGAATATCAGGACATTTTGCTAATAGCATCTATTTGTCCCCAAAATATGATCTGATAATTTCCATGTTTCCTTCTGGGTCAAATATTAAGTTCAATTAATATCAAATATTAAGTTCTCTCAGGCCTTGTTTGAGATGTTCCACATTGCGGTACCTAACATGACCGGCACATGCATATCCTTGGCACCGACATACCACTAAATTTGAATCAAAAACTCAAGCGGATCTAAGTTTCCAAGTGTCCAAGGAAAGGATCCAAGTTTCGCTTGGCCTGGTGTTTTGCTGTGCCAGGAATTGTTAACCAAAATGAACAATTCACTCTGTTCGCTTCATGCCTCACAACACCTCTGAGCTGTGCTAGATGCTTAACTATAGTGAGGGTCATGGACATTTTGCGTTTTAGTCATGGAAGAGTCATGGAGTCTGACTTGCAGTAGGAACCCTGAATGACACTGATGAAAACACACACAGATGGAGCATAAGACTGATTTAGATAGAAGGAATGGTGTGGAGTGTGTGTGTGAGTGTGAGTGTGTGAGTGACAGTCTCCTTGGACATGTCCAAAGTTCTGATCCTCCCAAAAGAATCCTGTGGCCCCACCCCTTGCTCTCCAACATTCGTCATTAGAGAGACAGAGTTCCAGTCATCTTTTAATCAGTCCAGAAACTTCAGAGTCATCTTTAGATCGGCCCAAAGAAACACTACATTACTGTCATCTTTAAATCGGCCCAAAGAAACACTACATTACTGTCATCTTTAAATCGGCCCAAAGAAACACTACATTACTGTCATCTTTGTTTAAATCAGCGCCGTTGGAAACTTGGCAACAGAGTCCCATCTGAAGTGAAATCCCGATAGAGGTTGGTTCTAGATG
>PYXC01001265.1:77500-82500 GCA_015244755.2 Tenualosa ilisha | reverse complement strand
CACATCAATCAGTAGATTCTGCTACTTACCAGTCAGTTTTCACACATCAGTCAATGAGTTATTCTACTAATCCTAAATTATGGTCTGTGGATGCCTTTGCAGCACTTTGTCAGTACTCTAACTTCCCATTCCTGCGTGTGGTGGTGGCAGCGTGTTGGTAGGCTAACTAAGAGATGGCCGGGATGTCAGTGATGCTTGTGGGTGTGGGCCTAAGCCTTCGGGCAGGGGTACGATAAGAATAACATTCCGTTCAGAGGGTAGGGCTGTTTGAACAAGGATGCGTAAACCCCCACCCACTGGGAATGAACAAAAAATCTCTGCAAACATGCCTACACAAATGACTCATATACAATAGCAATGACTCATATACAATAACAATGACTCATATACAATAACAATTACTCATGTACATTAACAATAACTTATACAATAGCAATGACTCATATACAATAACAATGACTCATATACAATAACAATGACTCATATACAATAACAATTGTTGTACTGATGTACAACAAATTCTCACAAAGCTGAATGATTTGCCTGCTATTCTGCTGCAGAGATGCAGATGCCTCTGAATGACACGAGTAAACTCACTATGACACGAGTAAATGATCACTATGACACGAGTAAATGATCACTATGACATGAGTAAACTCACTATTACACGAGTAAACTCACTATGACACGAGTAAACCCCAGAAGCCTGTGAATGATCACTATGACACGAGTAAACTCACTATGACACGAGTAAACCCCAGAAGCCTGTGAATGATCACTATGACACGAGTAAACTCACTATGACACGAGTAAGCCCCAGATGCCTGTGAATGATCACTATGACACGAGTAAACCCCAGAAGCCTGTGAATGATCACTATGACACGGGTAAACCCCAGAAGCCTGTGAATGATCACTATGACACGGGTAAACTCACTATGACACGAGTAAAGCCCAGATGCCTGTGAATGATCACTATGACACGAGTAAACTCACTATGACACGAGTAAACTCACGCAAGCAAAGTGACTCCATCAGCTGAACTGGAACTTCTGGGCTGCAGCCCCCAGCGCTCATGGTTCAGTCCAACCCCAAGAAAATTTGAATATTGAACTTCTGTACAGAAAACCCCAAGCATACTCAATCCAAAACCCCAAGCATACTCAATCCAAAACCCCAAGCATACTTAATCCTAAACCTCAAGCATACTCAATCCAAAACCCCAAGCATACTTAATCCTAAACCTCAAGCATACTCAATCCAAAACCCCAAGCATACTCAATCCTAAACCCCAAGCATACTCAATCCAAAACCCCAAGCATACTCAATCCTAAACCCCAAGCATACTCAATCCGAAACCCCAAGCATACTCAATCCGAAACCCCAAGCATACTCAATCCAAAACCCCAAGCATACTTAATCCAAAACCCCAAGCATACTCAATCCAAAACCCCAAGCATACTCAATCCAAAACCCCAAGCATACTTAATCCAAAACCCCAAGCATACTCAATCCAAAACCTCAAGCATACTTAATCCTAAACCCCAAGCATACTCAATCCAAAACCCCAAGCATACTCAATCCAAAACCCCAAGCGTACTCAATCCAAAATTTAAAAAAAACAACAGAAATCTATTGCGGAGTTGTTTGAAAAAATGTTAGTCAAATTGTGAATTCTGCAATTAGCACAAAGTACTGGATAGTGTTACACAGACCAATTGATCCACATGAATCTATGAGTTGATGCACATGAATCTACGAGTTGATCCACATGAATCTATGAGTTGATCCACATGAATCTACGAGTTGATCCGCATGAATCTACGAGTTGATCCACATGAATCTACGAGTTGATCCACATGAATCTACGAGTTGATCCACATGAATCTATGAGTTGATCCGCATGAATCTACGAGTTGATCCGCATGAATCTATGAATGGAAGCGCAATAGATAGTAAAGAGTCAGTAAACAGACCAAACTTCACCAGCTCTAATTCACCACTATGGTGTGTAAACACATCACACCTCATCGGCTCTAATTCACCACTATGGTGTGTAAACACATCACACCTCATCGGCTCTAATTCACCACTATGGTGTGTAAACACATCACACCTCATCGGCTCTAATTCACCACTATGGTGTGTTCAGTTCCATTTATGCGTTCACTTTTGGTCTCTTACAACTTCCTTTAGTAAACCTGTGTTGCATCTTAATGAGTTAAATTTAGATTAGGCCAGGAGTGTGTGTGTGTGTGTGTGTGTGTGTGTGTGTGTGTGTGTGTGTGTCAGGGCTGCACAATGAATCGTTAAAAAACTTTGATCTTGATTCATACCTACATACCATCTCAATTCTCAGTGACGGTTTTTCTGTATTTTTTTCCATGCTACATCACAGATGAACACTCCTGTTTCTCCTGTTTCTTTGTCCTCTGGGAGTTTCTCAAGCGCCCACAAGCATTGCAGTGTCGTTGCTTTCTACCTCAACCAATGACAAGTCGACCTTTCAGTCACATGGTTTAGTGCAGCATCAAACCAACACGTGAGAGTTTTTGAAACAGAGCAGTGATGAGCAAGTGTTCAGTGAGGCAGGTTCAGGAAAACTGGAGAAAAATCGACTGATGAACAGAATGATGAAACCCAGGTGGTCGTGAAGAGAATCAGCCAACTGCGTTACCTGAAGCAGTTGCCTGAGCGCGTGTGCATTAACTGCACGCCTTTGGAAGCAGCAGCAGGGACAGACTTGACCTCACTGTCACCTCTGACTGTCTCATATGAAGACAAGTCCTCCACCCCACTGCACACGTCCTTAATGCATTCCGTCCATGTTGGTGGATGCTGTGATGAGTAAGCAGGAGATTTGAATAGAGATGCCTGGTTTACACAGTGGTGATGGTGACTCATAATCACATGTTGGTGGATGCTGTGATGAGTAAGCAGGAGATTTGAATAGAGATGCCTGGTTTACCCAGTGGTGATGGTGACTCATAATCACATGTAGGTTGTGGTTAGCATCACGTAGTCTACAGGCCTGCATATTATCTTGCTGTGTGCGTCGTCAGGGACAAATGCGTTTTCTGAAGAAGCACATAAAAGTGTGTGTGTGTGTGTGTGTGACATTGTGATAACGATAACTGTGTGTGTGTTTTTGGAGTATGAGAACCTAGGCTGGTGTGTGTGTGTGTGTGTGTGTGTGACATTGTGATAATGATAATTGTGTGTGTGTGTGTTTTAGGAGTATGAGAACCTAGGCTGGTGTGTGTGTGTGTGTGTGTGTGTGTGTGTGTGTGTGTGTGTGTGTGACATTGTGATAATGATAATTGTGTGTGTGTTTTAGGAGTATGAGAACCTAGGCTGGTGTGTGTGTGTGTGTGTGTGTGTGTGTGTGTGTGTGTGACACTGTGATAACAATAACTGTGTGTGTGTGCTTTAGGAGTATGAGAACTTTGGCTGGTGGGTTGGTGAACTGAAGGGTTCCATTGGCATTGTGCCAAAAGACTACTTGATGATGCTGTATGCTCTCTGATCACACTACTGGTAAGCACACACACACACACACACACACGCACACACACACACACACACACACACACACAACACACTCCCTTTGATGATGCTGTATGCTCTCTGATCACGCTACTGGTAAGCACACACACACACACACACACACACACACACACACACACACACACACACACACACACACAACACACTCCCTTTGATGATGCTGTATGCTCTCTGATCACGCTACTGGTAAGCACACACACACACACACACACACACACACACACACACACACACACACACACACACACACACACACACACACAACACACTCCCTTTGATGATGCTGTATGCTCTCTGATCACGCTACTGGTAAGCACACACACACACACACACACACACACACACACACACACACAACACACTCCCTTTGATGATGCTGTATGCTCTCTGATCACACTACTGGTAAACACACACACACACATTTGAATTCTTTATTTGAACTCACCAATCACATTTCTCCCAGGATTTAAATGTTTTCAGAAGTGAAATACATTTTTGACACTCATGGGTACAATAGACATTGCCTGCGCCACACACCAAGGCTGCCTGTTACCGCTGATACAGAGCAGAACACACACACACACACACACACACACACACAATCAGCAAGGCTGCCTATTACTGCTGATACAGAGCAGAACTTTGCAAGTTGTTTAGATTTCCCTTTAGTTAGCCCATTAAAAATTAGCCTCACGTGTGTAAAAGGGTTTCCATCATGGTTTTCATGCACTCCAGTATCTCTGACCAGTATCTCTGACCCATCCACCTTATCCAATCAGATTGGGGTTTCAGAGAAATGCATATTCTCTGATGCGGTGCAATGGACCAGCAGTACGTGACTGAGCAAGTCTGGCCCAGCGCTGCACGAGCGTGAACAAGTCTGGCCCAGCGCCGCACGAGTGTGAACAAGTCTGGCCCAGCGCCGCACGAGCGTGAACAAGTCTGGCCCAGCGCCGCACAAGCGTGAACAAGTCTGGCCCAGCGCTGCACGAGCGTGAACAAGTCTGGCCCAGCGCCGCATGAGCGTGAACAAGTCTGGCCCAGCGCCGCATGAGCGTGAACAAGTCTGGCCCAGCGCCGCACAAGCGTGAACAAGTCTGGCCCAGCGCTGCACGAGCGTGAACGAGTGTGAACAAGTCTGGCCCAGCGCCGCATGAGCGTGAACAAGTCTGGCCCAGCGCCGCATGAGCGTGAACAAGTCTGGCCCAGCGCCGCACAAGCGTGAACAAGTCTGGCCCAGCGCTGCACGAGCGTGAACGAGTGTGAACAAGTCTGGCCCAGCGCCGCACGAGCGTGAACAAGTCTGGCCCAGCGCCGCACGAGCGTGAACGAGTGTGAACAAGTCTGGCCCAGCGCCGCATGAGCGTGAACGAGTGTGAACAAGTCTGGCCCAGCGCTGCACGAGCGTGAACAAGTCTGGCCCAGCGCCGCACG
>PYXC01001265.1:70000-72500 GCA_015244755.2 Tenualosa ilisha | reverse complement strand
AGCAACCACAAGCTGCTGAAGGCCCACCCCCCCTACCCCATCCTGACAACCTTCTCCAGGGGGACTATTGAGAGCCTCCTCAGCAGTGCCATCACAGTGTGGTTTGGTAACTGCACTGCTGCAGAAAGAAAGGCCCTGCAGAGGATTGTGAGGACGGCTGAAAAGATCACAGTGACGTCTCCTCCCTCACTCTCCGACATCTACAACACCCACTGTCTGCGCAAAGCCGTGAGCGTTGTTAGTCTATTTCTGCCCTGTCTTGTTGTCTGACACACTTTATGTACATTTATAACGTGTGTGCACTAAATGTAGCTAAGTGCACTACATGTAGCCTAAGTACACTACATGTAGCCTGATTTTTTTATGAACAACAAAAGAGATTTTACAGCTTTTGTAGCACTGGGTGTGAATGCACAGTACACTAACCCAAGTACACTGGGTGTGAATGCACAGTACACTAACCCAAGTACACTGGGTGTGAATGCACAGTACACTAACCCAAGGCTCCAAGTAGCCCCACACTTGTTGCTAATATAACGAGGGTCCTAACATTTGAAACAAAGCGCTGAGAACTTTGTAAGTGTAGAGATAGTTTATTTACAAACTGCTAAAAGCAGTATACTTTGGAATGCATCAGACTGGCGCAGTTTTGCTCCCCGACAAATGTTCACATTTTTTCTCATGTTGCAGTATACTTTTGGTCCATTTCTCCTCTAAAGTCCAGGCAGTTGATGGCAGCTTTGAAACGGACGAGCTTCACTGTGCATTTAAGAAGTTGGTTGGTTATAAAATGAATCCTGGACAGACAACTTAGTCGTTGATCCAGGTTCAGTAATTACTTGGTGATATGAGAATGTGCAGTGTGCATGGCTGTCCTATTGTGTGTGTGTGTGTGTGTGTGTTTTGCATGGTTAACTCTCTCTATATAGTACTGCAAAGCATTCATCATTTAATCACAGAATTAATGCTAGAATAATACTACATAGTACATAGTACTGCATAGTACAGAAATTCTCTCTCTCTCTTTGTTTCCCTTCTTACTTTCTGTCGTTTCTCTTCCTTTCTTCATGCTCCCATCCTTTCTTCTCTTTCTCATCTCTCTTCTAGCCCTCAGGTTCAGATTAGCCAAACCTTATCTTTCTCTTTCTTCTCAGTATGTGTGTGTGTGTGTGTGTGTGTGTGTGTGATTTGTGCTGAGTGATGCTGGGGAGTGTGTGTCCTCTATGTGACATTCGCCGTGGGTGTAAATCCAGCTTTTAACTGCTCTTCTCTGCAGTAAATCTTGTAGGCTGTATGTGTGTGTGTGTGTGTGTGTGTGTGTGTGTGTGTGTGTGTGTGTGCATGTGCATGCGTATGTGCAGGCTGCAGGCTAATTGTGTCTGTAATGAATCACTGTAATCACTCGTCAGCCCCCTGCTGGTCAAGGGGGTGGAGCCACAGGGCTGACACCGTCATGGCAACATCACCACAACATTAACGCACAACTCTGCCACATCATAGACTACTGTAGTTACTACAGCTATGGCAACATGGCCTCAACATCACGACCAATAGGTGTTCTTGAGAACAGTGTCCATTGATCATTTTAGGTCAATCCAGAGAATGGGTTCCAGAGCAGAGAGACTTCAGCAATTGCTGTAAGCAGGAGGCTTAGTCTAGTTCATTGCCTGCTGCTAGCATAGCAGTTGATCGTAGCATATGTAACCACGGGTCTGTGAATTTCGCAGGGCCTCTGGTGCTCAGCGGAAACAAAATAGAAATATCATTGCCTATCTCCAGCTAGAATAGAGAGCTAATGTTAGCGCCACCTGTGGAATTTGCTCAACCTACCCGACTACTATGCCAGTAACTAGCATGTCCACAAACAGGCTTAAATTAGTACACCAATGACTAGCATGCTCACAAACAGGCTTACATTAGTACACCAATAACTAGCATGCTCACAAACAGGCTTACATTAGTACAGCAATAACTAGCATGCTCACAAACACAAACAGCCTTCAGATTGAAAGTTTATTCGTAGCAAGTTGGACAAATGTATACTTGAGCACAAACTCGCTCAGGGTAGCTTTAAACAAAGATGGCAGATAGGTGGAGCAAGAATAGCCGTGTCGTTGACATGCTTGGCTGTAGTGGACAGAACCGCACACTAAATAAGCTTGGGGCACACCTGAAATAAACTTGATTCTCTCCGAAGTGGAGAGTCAACCGATCACAGGAGTGTCTAGACGATACCATGTCCGAAATGTACGTCCATTGCTTAGAAAAATAAGGCTTTTAATATTCTCTGAAATGATGGGGTTCTACCACAGAACTCGATAGCCGCCTTATATTTTTCCCCTATAATCTGTGACATCATAATGCTGTCGGGTTCAAAATCTATTATAAGAGATCCAGCATCAGGAGTAACATTATCCACATTCCAGAGGTGTGTGAAACAGCATAAGCTGTTTATAATCTGTCTGAATGTGTATGTTGTCTATATTTAAATGTGTGTGTG
>PYXC01001265.1:52500-57500 GCA_015244755.2 Tenualosa ilisha | reverse complement strand
ACTAATAAACCTTTCGTACTGCAGGTGTGTGTGTGTGTGTGTATGTGTAAGAATAAATCTGAACTAATAAACCTCTTGTAGTGCAGGTGTGTGTGTCTGCTTGTGCATTTGTGTGTGAGTGTTTGCGTGTGTGTATGTCTGTGTGTGTGTGTGTGTGTGTGTGAGTAAATCTGGACTAATAAACCTCTCTTAGTGCAGCTGTGTGTGTACGTGTGCACGTTTGTGTGTGTGTGTGTGTGTGTGTGTGTGTGAGTAAATCTGGACTAATAAACCTCTTATAGTGCAGGTTTGTGTGTGTGTGTGAGCAAATTTGGATTACTAAACCTCTCGTCCTGCTGGTGTGTGTGTGTGTATTTCTTCTCTCTCGTGCTGCTGGTGTGTGTGTGTATGTATGTGTGTACGTGTGTGTGTGTGTGTGTGTGTGTGGTTCTCTCTCCTTTTCTGTTCTTATGGCTGAGTAAAGTTTATAAGGGACTCTGTCACATACACACACACACACACACACACACACACACACATATTCACACACACACACACACACATACTCACACACATGTACACACCCACATACACACATACAAACACACACATGTACACACCCACATACACACACACAAACACACACACATGTACACACACACATACCTACACACAACATGCTGATCATTTATTTTGCTACAAAGTTTTATTTACAAGCTTGAGGACCAGGGTTCAGGTTATTTCCTCTATCAGATGAGATGTATGCCACTTTTGAAAGGAAGTTAAGATTGTGTGTGTGTGTGTGTGTGTGTGTGTGTGTTTGTACTGCCTCAGCACATGTCTCTGTCTGGCAGCACCAGAGTGTGTGTGCAATGCACACACTCCAGCTTCTCATCTCTGTAGTCCTGCTCTGTGGGGCGCCAGTCTTCTCTCAGGTCCTCCTCTACTTCCAGACAGTCTTCTCTCAGGTCCTCCCCTCTCTCGGGGCCAAAGCGCCTCTTGGAGAGGGCGAAGCTGTGAATGGCCTGTGCCACCGAAACTCCGCCCCTGCCCTCCGCACACGCCTCCATGCACTGAATGCTGAGCTGGGATTGGAGGAAGAGATGCAGACAGCTGTCCGACAGCAGAAGAGGATTTAACACCACCCTGTTACACACACACACACACACACACACACACACACACACACGGATAAACAAGTAAAAACACATACACACACACACCCATGAACACATAAAAACTTTCTATGAACCCAGTAATCATAAAGCATTATAAACACATTCATAAATAGTTATAATGCATTCATAAAGTCTTATACATAATAACATTAGTATTCATAACTGTACTCATAAGGGACTATAATGTTATCATAGAAGCCTTTACAGCTTGTTACAAAGCCTTATAAGCTTGTTATAAAGCCTTGTTATTAAGCTTCTTTGGCCATTTGATTCTCGGGAAACACACTGAGGCGCCTAACTGATCCTCATGAGCAATTATGTGTTCATCTTCTGTTTGCACTGAGCACCTTCAGGAGTTAATGAGTCATCTGACAAATTAGAGGACAATTAACAGATTGAAGCTTTAGAATGATTTGTAACACTTCAAGTTGTAAAGGCTCATAAAAAATTTTATAATGCATTATAATGCAAGAGTTATGAACACTGACACATGACATTAGTTATAAGACTTTATAATCCTTTATGCATGTGTTATAATGCTTTATGAATTGTTTGAAATGCTTTCTCCTCATGACTCCACTTATCTTCCGTTTCATATTCTGTGCACTTTAACTTAACGTTCATCTTTTTCTGCCTCTATTCCTTTTATTCTTGTATCGCTCCACTTTTACTCTCTTTCATCTACTGCTTTTATTGAGCACAGCACACTGACATCCCTTTAGATAGAAATACGCTATAGAAATAAACTTGCCTTGTCTTGCCTTACTGAGTTCATACAAAGTGTTACCAAACACCTATATAACACACACACACACACACACACACACACACACATCACAGGTGCTATGTGTAAAGATGTCCAAGGCACATGTCCACACACACATACTGTTCCTGCCTACTTAGAGCTTGGGTTGGCATCACCACTGAAGTTCCAAGTGGAAGGCTGCCCCCTTGTGGCCAGTGTGAGACACTGAGCAGACAGGCACTAAGGTGCACTCCAGTGGTGTTGGATGGGTTGGGATGTTGTCTGTATACTTAGTGTGTGGTGTTGTATTATGTATGTAGTGTGTGTGTGTGTGTGTGTGTGTGTGTGTGTGTGTGTGTAAATCATTAAACTCCTTAGTTAGTCATGCTCTATAACTCTCTCAATCATCTTGTCCCCCTCAAGACACACACTGTCTCTCTCACACACCTGAACCTAAAACGAAGGCTGCAGGTCATGTTCTGTTGTGTTGTGCTGTGGGAGTGTTGTGTTATGCTGTCAGAATGTTGTGTTGTGTTGTGGGAATGTTGTGTTGTGTTGTGGGAATGTTGTGTTGTGTTGTGGGAATGTTGTGTTGAGTTGTAGGAGTGTTATGTTGTGTTGTGGTAGTGTTGCTATGGGGATGGTGCCGTACGATGGCAGCCTGATAGTGCAGCTCCCACTCTTGTTTTCACCCTTTCCGCTATTTTTC
This sequence comes from Tenualosa ilisha, assembly GCA_015244755.2. NCBI lineage: Eukaryota > Metazoa > Chordata > Actinopteri > Clupeiformes > Clupeidae > Tenualosa > Tenualosa ilisha. The sequence goes on along the minus strand of PYXC01001265.1, from coordinate 54,889 downwards.
ACTTTTCCTTTCATCCTTTGTGACATCATTGTGCTGATCAGGCCTTTAGTTCTCTGTTCCCTTTTCTGTCGTTTTTAGTCCGTCTCCAATACTTTGGAAATATAGATTAGTTCGCCATGTTTCTATTCCCATAATGCCCTCAGCCTGATCTGTTTGCTTAGGAGACGAAGATCTCGCTCCATCTGAGGCGCTGAGGAGTCTCCTAACCCCAACCCTAACCCTAACCCTAACCCGAACCCTAACCCTAACCCAGCCCTAACCCTAACCCTAACCCTAACCTAGCCCTAACCCTAACCCTAACCCTAACCCTAACCTAACCCAACCTTAAGGCAGAGATGGAGCGGAGGGAAACTGGACGCCAGGTCACTCCTCCGTCTCCACTCCAAAGCAAACTGACCACAACTGTGTCTAACTAACCACGTCTGGATTAACTAACCACATCTGGTCTAACTAACCACATCTGGTCTAACTAACCACGTCTGGGTCTAACTAACCACGTCTGGTCTAACTAACCACGTCTGGATCTAACTGACCACAACTGGGTCTAACTAACCACGTCTGGTCTAACTAACCACATCTGGTCTAACTAACCACAGCTGGTCTAACTAACCACGTCTGGTCTAACAACCACGTCTGGGTCTAACTAACCACAGCTGGTCTAACTAACCACGTCTAGTCTAACTAACCACATCTAGTCTAACTAACCACGTCTGGGTCTAACTAACCACAGCTGGTCTAACTAACCACGTCTAGTCTAACTAACCACAGCTGGTCTAACTAACCACGTCTGGGTCTAACTAACCACAGCTGGTCTAACTAACCACGTCTGGTCTAACTAACCACAGCTGGTCTAACTAACCACGTCTGGGTCTAATTAACCACAGCTGGTCTAACTAACCACGTCTGGGTCTGTAGGCTACATGTCCTAATCCCAATATGAACTAATGCCCACTTATACAATTTCACTACATGTCTTACATTAGTATTTCAGTGTGTGTGACAAATACACTCCTTGATCTTTGAGAGTGTTGTATTGTGTTGTGTTGTGTTGTGTTGTATTGTGTTGTGTTGTGTTGTGTTGTTGTGTTGTGTTGTATTGTATTGTGTTGTGTTGTGTTGTGTTGTGTTGTGTTGTGTTGTGTTGTATTGTGTTGTGTTGTGTTGTATTGTGTTGTATTGTGTTGTGTTGTGTTGTATTGTGTTGTGTTGTGCTGTGTTGATCTGTGTTGTGTATTTTGGGTGTTGTGTGGTGTTGGGTATTCCGTGTGTGGTGTTGTGTCATGTGGTGTATTTAGTGTGTGTGTGTGTGTGTGTTTGTAGTGTGTGTAGAGACTCACATTTGCAGGAACTGCTGCAGGCCCTCCATGCGTGTGCTGATCTGCTGTGCATTATTCAGGCTGAAGAAGGGATTCTTCTGGGGCAAATGAGGAAGAGTTACACTGGACGGACACACACACACACACACACAGACACACACACAGACACACACACACACACATACCAGTGTTACTTAAAGTATAGTTTTGGTCTACACAAACCACCCTATAAACCAACGAGCAAAATTAATCAAAATTAGATTTTATAGGTACACCCAGGGTGCGATTTGTCAAAAAACAGAGGGGGGGGGGGGTTGTTGTTGTTTTTAATCCTGAAAAAATAAGCAATCAAAAGGTTTAATTCTTTTTTTAGGTTAATGGTAGACCCTATGTGCCTAAATTATGAACAAATGAGCGTTCATCTTCAATGCAAACTTCGATCATCCTTACCAGGGTCTTATAGTGGCATTGTTCTAAATCATATTTTAAAAGGACGCACATCAATGGTGTGTTATAAAGCATGTTCTAAATGGCCTTACAGCAGTAGTGTGTTCTAAAGCATGTTCCAAAGCATGTTCTAAAAGGACTTACAGCAGTAGTGCATTCTAAAGCCTGTTCTAAAGTGTGTTCTAAAGGGACTTACAGGAGTAGGGTGTTCTCCTGGAGTTTCTGTCGGAGCCACACAAACTCGCTGAATCTCCTCCTCACACATGAGCTCTTCCTGTTAAACGCCAAGCTGTTGGTCTGATGAGGGGAAGGAACATAATGAGAGGTGTGTGTGTGGATGTGCATGTGTGTGTATGTGTGTGTGTCTGTGTGTATGTGTATGTGTGTGTATGTGTGTGTGTATGTGTGTGTGTGTGTGTGTGTGTGTATGTGTGTGTGTCTGTGTGTATGTGTATGTGTGTGTATGTGTGTGTGTGTGTCTGTGTGTATGTGTGTGTGTGTGTGTGTGTGTGTTAACCACTAAGTTGTTGGTCTAATGGGGAGAATGAAAATGAAACATATCGCTCATAAGAATGAAACTAAGACACTTCAGCTTTTTCACTGGAAAAGTTGCACAAGTAAAGTGT
>PYXC01001265.1:42500-50000 GCA_015244755.2 Tenualosa ilisha | reverse complement strand
TAAGGACACAACCTACAAAGGCCACTTAGAATCACATAAGCATATTACACTACATAACCACTTAGAATCACATAATCATATCTAATCATATATATATATATATGACACCACACAGTAAATAATCGCACCATAAGACTACAAGAATTCCACACAAATTAAATAAAACAGAAAAACTTCTTTGAAAACCTAACAGAAAGCAAAAAGACAACACGTGTGTGTGTGTGTGTTTGTACGTGCATACTTGTGTGTGTGTTTGTGCACGTGTGTGTGGGTGTGTGCATGTGCACGTGCACGTGTGTGTGTGTGTGTGCAACACAAGAAAGAGTAAGTGGCCCTAGGATGGCACCAACAATAAAGGATTTTACTCTTTACAGACACAGCAGGAACTTGTGTGCTGTGAGGCACCACTTTCTTCACCGGTGTGGGATATGTGTGTGAAGAGATACGAGTGTGTGTGTGAAGAGATACTAGTGTGTGTGTGTGTGTGAAGAGATACTAGTGTGTGTGTGTGAAGAGATACTAGTGTGTGTGTGTGTGTGTGAAGAGATACGAGTGTGTGTGTGAAGAGATACAAGTGTGTATGTTTGAAGAGATACTAGTGTGTGTGAAGACACTAGTGTGAAGTGTGTGTAAAAACATGCCACTAATAACTCAGGTGGAGACTGAACACATGGTGTGTGTGTGTGTATGTGTGTGTGTGACTTAGGAGCAGATCTGACACAATAGAGATAACTTAGAACTCTGTGTGTGGAACTATGAGATGATATCTTAGCGATAGAACCTAGAACCCTGTGTGTGAAACTATAAGCTGGGTTTCTGCTGGTCCAAAGACTACAACTTAAGATGGTTTAAGGCCTTTTCTGAAAATTGTTGATTGAATTTAAGACCAACATGAGCTTTCGAGCATAAAATCTGCACACATTTGTAAGATTTGAGGTGAAATGTATGGATTCAGTGTCCACAGGATATACTTTTAAATTACAGAGCTACTACACCCATCACCTTCACATCCCTGCTGAAAAACAGCTTGACCAGACTATGATGGTTTTAGCTGGTTTTGGCTGGTCTTCGCTGTTTTACCAGCTCCTGCTGGTCTTTGCTGGTTGGGCCACCCCTTGGGCCTGCTGGTGTGACCATCTTAGGAAGCTGGTCATGTTGGTCTGACTAGCTAGTCATATGTAAGTGTGCATGTGTATGTTGGCCATGCTGGTGACCAGCTTATCAAGCTTTCAGTGATGGTTTAAGATGGTCAAGCTGCTTTGACCAGCCATATGCTGTACATTGCTGGATGGACGAGTCCAAACACAGACATAGACAACACAGCTGCATCCTGGTCAACCATCATCATCATCATTGGTCAAACCAGCTCAATAAGCAAAAACAGCTTCAACCAGCCAACCATTCAAGCTGTTTTTTTCGAGGGGGATGAAAAAACTCTTCCACTGCCCTTCCAATAGAAGACACACTTCACACACACACACACACACACACACACACTTCACACTTCAAGAGGCACCACACTGCTGCATCTGCAGCAATCATTAACTTCAGACCCAAACTAAATGTTTTTCAGACCAATAGCAGACAATATTTATATTTATATATATTTTCTCTCTATATATATATTTGCATATATTATATATTTATATTTATATACACATATTTACATCGGCGGTTACTGATTATAGGCTGCATGGGCATGAGTCAAACATTGGTGTAAAGAGGAAATGACATCACCAGATCACATAACATCACGGATGACGTCACTACCTGTCCTCTGTAGTGCATCTTTGAATCGTGCCCAGGAAGGACAACTGCTGGCGTTCCGCTGTGTGTTTGGAAATATGAGATGTTCTCCTGGAGAACCTAGACCGTGTCTGCAGAACCCTCAGGAGAACCTAGACCCGTGTCTGCAGAACCCTCAGGAGAAAGAGGAAGGCTAAGTAGAAAAAGGTTTTTCTTTAGGAATGATTTTATTAGGATTCTTCTCTGAGCTCAGAGCCAGAGAGGGCCGAATACTTTATACACACACACACACACACACACACCCTGAACATTTTGATGTCCATGGTGGAACAGTGACAGTGTCTGGGGTGACAACAGGTCTGTCTTTTAGACAGCATTTTGAGACAGTTGGAAGGTCTAGATACCAGCGTGCACACACACACACACACACACACACACACACACACACACACACACACACACACACAGAACACCAGAAGAACAGTAACTTTAAGGAACACAGTCATGGTTTCAAAACTAATGTATGGGAAGTGAAACCTATGAACAGCACAACAAATACACACACACACACACACACACACACACACACACACACAGCATTTAAAGCCAATGTGGCCTTCCCACAACTATAGATACTGCAGATATGATGCCTTTGTAAGACACACACACACAGTATTTCTGTTTCACAGAGAGCAAAGACACTCTTTTAGAGGTTACACACACACACACACACACACAACAAAATATCTTTGGATTCACAATGAAAGGCTTCTAATCCTGCCCCCCAAACACACACACTAAAACAACAACAAAAAAGTGATTAGAATACAGATAGCACCACTGTGACATAAAACACACACACACACACACACACACACATACACTGAAAACAGCACACATAACTACTAAAGGGAGTCTTAAAGCTTAAATACTGGTCATTTGATGTGACAAACACACACACACACACACACACACAGAGCTCTGAGCTCCACATAGGGTGTGATTACACAGCAGAGACAGACTGACCGACGGGAATGGATGCGTCTCCATGGAGACGGACTGCTACAATAGAATTCTAAGATGGCCCTAAGAACACCTCTAATGCTACAACACTAGATAGAGATCCACAGTTCCAGGCCTCCCTCCCTCCCCATCCCTCCATCCCTCCATCCCTCCACCTCTCCCCCTCTAAGGCTCCTCGTCTGCTGTGTTCCATCGGAGTCTCTCCTCATAGAAGGCGATCACCATCTGAGGGTTCCGCTCACTCGCTTCCCTTGCAGACATCAGGGCCACCTCATCACTGCCCCTCCTGCACACACACACACACACACACACACACACACAGGTTAGAAGCACAGACAGACAGACAGACACACACACACACATACTGTGTGTGTGTGTGTGTGTGTGTGCACGTGCATAGGATGAACTGCAGCTTTACCATTTGATGAGGAAAGTGAGTTCTCCATGGCGATCTGTGGAACCGATGATGCACTCGGGTTCCACATGGCCCGCAGAACCCTCTGGGATGGCGGTACTTTCCTGGACCGGTTCCAGAATATTATTACGGCACAGCTGATGTTGGGGGAACCAGAGGAGACAACACAGAGGGAGAATGAGAGTGTGAGTGTGTGTGTGTGTGTGTGTGTGTGCGCGTGCAGGAGTGTGTATGTGTAGACTACATATCTGACCAGTGTATATGAGTGTGTGTGTGTGTGTGTGTGTGGTGGTATCTGGAGGAGTGAGAACTTTCTAGGCGTAAGAGCCTATACCCTGTGTGTGTGTGTGTGTGTTTCACAGTTTTTCACAAATTCCAAAACACTAAACTCCATTCTCTGAACCAAAAGCTCAGTTGCTTAAACATATTTATTGAATCAATCTTCCTTTTTCTCAAAACCAAGAGCCACTTTGACCAGTTTTTACAAAACTCCAAACTACAACACAATCAGCGTGATTCTGCACTTTGATGCTAATGTGGTAATTATGGGCAGCAGAAGCTGAACAAAATGTACCACAGAACCCTACAAGTCAAAATTCTGGAGCACACCTACAGAAGCATGATCAGAGTGCACAGGCACCCGTGAGGTGAGGGCTGATCAGTGAGACAATTTTGGTTTATAACTGTTAGCTTCATTAGCTTGCTAACTCGCTATCTTCATTCATTGCCAGTGTAAATGTAGCTAACTTTAGCTTGCTAAACTGAGCTACTCAGGCTGCCCATTGGAGCAAGTACAATGGTGATCAGACAAGATCAACCATACGAACAGTTGTACAATGGAGGGAGGAGAGAAAGGCTCTTGCTGAGCGAGCGATGCCAAAGTCAGTCAAAGTGTGCCCTCTAGTGGCCATAGTGGAATTTGCATATTAGTTAAATATTTAGTTTCACCTGAAACATTTAGATTTATATTTAGATATAACATTTAGATTTAGATTTAAATTTAAGATTTAGGTTTAACATTTAACATTTAGGTGTTACATTTAATATTCAGATTTAACTATTTAAAAATATCTCTAAGATGACAAATATTGTTATAAATGTGCAAAAATTGAGTTTTAAAAATTAACACCCGTTTTTTAAACATTGTTTAAAGCTAAATGTGACCAAATGTTGCTGTAATTTTCAGCACGAGCCGCTTTACAAACGGCACCCATATGGGTTGACTGACTCTGGACCGCTGATTCTAGTCATTCATTGTTATACATATGTGCATGTTTTGCTATTTGCTGAAAGCTTGATGTTCTGAGTCTGTGCAGAACACTTAGGCCACCCTGGGTTGGTTCCTGGTTAGCAAAAACAGTTCACCTCTTGGCAACAGCTCTTTTGGAGTTCAGTGAAATAATTGGTTGTTCAATGAAAGAATTTATGTTTGTAGGTTTATATGACTGCACTAAAGTTTCCATGGAGAGTTTCTGGGAATTTTCCACCCCGTTAACCAGACCCCAGTTTGGGGGCGTTAACCAGACCCCAGTTTGGGGGCGTTAACCAGACCCCAGTTTGGGGGCGTTAACCATCTATTGGCCAACAGGCCACACCTGGGTTTGGGGTCGGGCACCTTTCTGTTTGGTGTGTGGTTCTTGTTGCAGGGATCTTTGGGTGACTCTCTCTCTTTCTCTCTCTTTCTGTCTCTCTCTCTCTCTCTCCCACTAGCACCTGTGGATGATCTTTCTCTCTCCTGTGTGTGTCTTTCTCTCTCCTGGAGTGTGTGTGTGAGCATCTCCTACCCTGTGTGTGTGTGTGTGTGTTTGTATAAGCATCTCCTACCCTGTGTGAGTGTGTGTGTGTGTAAGCATCTCCTACCCTGTATGCGTGTGTGTGTGTGTAAGCATCTCCTACCCTGTGTGCGTGTGTGTGTGTGTGTGTGTGTAAGCATCTCCTACCCTGTATGCGTGTGTGTGTGTGTGTTTGTGTAAGCATCTCCTACCCTGTGTGCGTGTGTGTGTGTGTGTGTAAGCATCTCCTACCCTGTGTGTGTGTGTAAGTATCTCCTACCCTATGTGTGTATGTGTCCATTTCCTCCTCTTCCTCCTTAGGCTGGATATGGAGGTAAGTGAGGAGCCCCTCCCCCTGCCCCTCCCCAACTGCATTCCTGGACACGCCCCTCAGGAACTCCTCAATCAGTTCAGGACAGTCCAGATTATCCTCTGGCTCCCAAGTGTTCTCCGCACTAAAACACACACACACACACAATCACAGTCTATTATTATTTGTACAATATTATAATGTAAAGGCAAACGCCAAACACACACCAGAACAGAATGACAGTGCACGAGTCTGTGACTCAGTTGTCCTCTCCATTCATTCCTCTATGCTAAATGTAGCCTATGTATTATCTATCTGTTACTCATCCACTTCGGAGACACACAGGACAGGACACACACACAGGACAGGACAGGACAGGTTGTTTTATTTGTGCTGCGATGCGACTCACTCGGTAAAGCCTTTCCACTTGAGGAAGTACTCCACTCTTCCGTCCGTCACGCGCCGCTGAATGATCTTTTCCACCACGAACTCCTGCACGACTGTGGTCACCTCCGTTCGCCGTTGCTTCACGTTCTGTTTTTTCCGCATGATTCCCTGAAAGAAAAAAAAAGTAGCCGTCTGTCGGCGCGACTTGTTCCCCACAGACTTGTTCTATGCCGTGGGTCAGAATAGCCCACGTTATTTTTTCATGATTGGAAAACATGACCCGATACACATTCCGCTTTGTTGTCTCCCGCGCGGCACACTTTAGCGCATACGCCTGTTGCCCCGTGGCCTGTGCCCGTGCCATCTAGAGCCCCGTCGCGCTCGCGACCACACTGACCGTAGTTAACCAACTGGCCGGTGACGTAACACAGCCCGGCGTGCACACAACTCTGAAATAAAGTTGGTCGGGAGCGAACTTAGAGAGCACGAGGCGAGGTGCACCGGCCGCTTTGCTGCCTCGTGACTGCCGAGCCGACAGCCCGAGTCGCTCAGGTGGCCATCTTGGTGCGGCGACCACCGAACGCATCAGACCACAGCCGGGACAGCTGTCCACCTGCCATCTCCGCGGGTCACGGGCGCTCTCAAAATAGAAATGCTACACGGATCGCCATCTCGGCGTTTGACATCCATCTGTCTAAATGACAGAAACCGGGAGAGGCGCGAGGAAGCTGCACTTTCGCGGTAACTGGCAACGTTCCAGTTTGCCGCAGGACGTATTGTCGCGCGGGCAGCGGGTTACCATCATCAGTCTGCTTGTAAATTCGCTAAACTCTTCCATTAACGGATTCCAATATTATTACTACGGCTTGTAGGAGGCAATAAAAGCCTCTCGGTGATACCCTGTTCTGAAGCAGAGAGAGAAATGCTGCTGTAGTGTGAATATTGTGCGCCGTGTTTTGTTGTACCTTCCGAGCGCGCACCGCTGTCTTTGTTGTGTTTACATAAGCTCCTTGAATGAGTTAAATTAAAATGGCCGATTGGGATCGGAGGAAGTGGTTTCCAAGGGAAAAGGTCAACCCAGGAAAACCGCGGGCAGCCTTAAAGCGCCCGCCCGCCCGCCCGGCGCATCTCGCTGTAGCTGCGCCTGCCACGGGGCGAAGACCCTCCATGCCAACCGAGGCACTCGCGCTGCCGCAGCATCTCACACACAGAGAGACACACACAGCAGCTACAGCTTTGCAATGTCCTGATGAATACGCTGCTGAGATTTTGGTCACAGTTTAAAAAGTACCTCCGTCGTACATACACGTTATTCTGACGTAAAATTAAACGATATTAAAATGAATAAGACGATATTACATTTTGTGATTCATATTTAAAATGGTTCCGTCAAACACCCATGAAATGTTAGACTGTCAATCAAAGACCCTAATATATGTTCTATTTAAGTGTCATTTGCATAATTAAGTTGTTCAACGTGGACTAATCTAGACTTTATTTCTATGTTTTTTCTTTGTCTATTGATATCATTTCGTGAACATTTAAATGCTTTGGGTAGTTAGCCTGTGGGGATTAGGCTAATGTTTGTCTCAATCGGTGGTCTCGGTTGGTCTGCTTACACAATATGATTCACCTTTCAGTGAAACCGAGCATATATTTTACATTTTAAGCTATGACGTTGTGATGGACTTTATGACAAAATATGACGCGGTCCAGAACCATGGAAAGAGAGTAATGCCATACAGTAACATTCTCCACACTATATTCATTACTCACTCTGATCATGATAATGTAGCGCCCTCTCGTGGCAAACAGTGATTTCGTTTAGGCAAAGAGTAACACTAGAA
>PYXC01001265.1:25000-32500 GCA_015244755.2 Tenualosa ilisha | reverse complement strand
CACACACACACACACACTCTCTCTCTCTTTCTCTCTCTGTGAAGATTAAGTGAGAGAGAAAATTAAGGAGTTTAGTTTATTCCATAAACTGCAAGACAGAGGTAAAGCCTGGATGGATTAGAACACACACGCTCCCCAATACTGACACACACACACACACACACAACACTCCCCAATAGGGATGAGACGATGAATCCTTTTTGCAATTAATCCCGATTAAAAATGTTATGATTAATTAATTAAATCATAGCACCCTTTAACTGCTATGATGCCAGTCATATATACATATATATAACAGCTGGTAGCCACAACTTCGGCCTGAGTGGCACAACTCACACGGAACAAAAAAGTTACACCAACAGCACACCGGTGTGGCCACCAGAGGGCACTACACACAACTACAGTTGTTGAGCTGCAGGACAAGTCACTTAATGCCATTTCGAGTTGTTAGTGAATACTAACATAAACGTCGCTCTCAGTGGTGTACATGGGCCAGCTTAGCAGTGTGTTAGCCGTATGCTAACCTCTCTGGGAGAAAACGGTAGACTGGACTACAAGTGGGCTACTGAAGCGTCAAGTCAGGTCGTGTCAGAATGAATTTAGAAGACTGGCCTTTGTATGGTCCGTACTCTTACTGTCTATGGGTCCGCAGTGCTGCTGCTTCAAGTGGGGCCAGTTCTACTGATTATCATGGCTGCTAATGTTAATTGTTGGAGTGTGTAGCCTACCAACGCAGCATGAACTTTGATTACCTGCTCTAGCCTCCTTCTCAGCCAGTGGGCATCCGCTGCTTCCTCCCGTGGGCGCCAGTTGTAGCTAGGCGCGCGTAGCGCTCTAGCACTAATCACTGTTTTAGTGGTTAATAATACTGTGAAAGTCTCATTTCCCTCTGGAAGCCCACTACAGCATCAGACTAAAATGAGATTAGAAAAAAATAATGAAGAAATAGATATGAGTGTTGATAATTACACTTTAGTTCACCCCCTTCAGATCAATAACGATCAGATTTGGAAAAACTACCCAAATAAAGACAATATGGAGCTCATTTAAGGGACAGAGATGTTGATCATAATTTTCACTGTGAAGAATTGCAAGAAGTGTTTTATGGGGTTTATGTTAAACAGAGTTAAACCCCTACACTGTCTTTTTTCAAACAGCAAACTGTTTTATTTCTGTTTTACATCTGTAAATAACAAGCATAAGAAACTGCATTATGTTTTAATAAATTAATGAATGAATAAATTAATGAATGCATAATTGCAATAATCACAATTATTTCCCAGTACTGACACTGATTTGCAGCTAACAAAGATAAAGTTGTCAGTTGGTAATGGAACTACAGTCAAAGTAGAAAGCATATGAACCCCTTTGAAATTGAAAACACACACACACACGTCAAAGTAGTCAAGGTAGAAAGCATTTTCTGGTTTCCTGCATGAATTGGTCACTAAATGTGATCTGACCTTCCTCTTCCTCACCAGTATGACTGAACCCAGTGTGCTGAAGCTGATCTCTGGATTTCATGTCATCACTGAAACATCCATGAAATACCAAAGGTCAGTAAACACTTCAGATCAATCCAATGTTTCCCCTCCTCTCCCAGGACAGTCCAGCTCCAGTCAGAGCTCCGCACACCTGTGGATCAGATCAGGGCTCTGCACACCTGTGGATCAGACCTGCACACCTGTGGATCAGATCAGGGCTCCGCACACCTGTGGATCAGATCAGGGCTCCGCACACCTGTGGATCAGATCAGGGCTCCGCACACCTGTGGATCAGATCAGGGCTCTGCACACCTGTGGATCAGACCTGCACACCTGTGGATCAGATCAGGGCTCCGCACATCTGTGGATCAGATCAGGGCTCCGCACACCTGTGGATCAGACCTGCACACCTGTGGATCAGATCAGGGCTCTGCACACCTGTGGATCGGACCTGCACACCTGTGGATCAGATCAGGGCTCCGCACACCTGTGGATCAGATCAGGGCTCCGCACCACCTGTGGATCAGATCAGGGCTCCGCACACCTGTGGATCAGACCTGCCACACCTGTGGATCAGATCAGGGCTCTGCACACCTGTGGATCAGACCTGCACACCTGTGGATCAGATCAGGGCTCTGCACACCTGTGGATCAGATCAGGGCTCTGCACACCTGTGGATCAGACCTGCACACCTGTGGATCAGATCAGGGCTCCGCACACCTGTGGATCAGATCAGGGCTCTGCACACCTGTGGATCAGATCAGGGCTCTGCACACCTGTGGATCAGATCAGGGCTCTGCACACCTGTGGATCAGACCTCTGCACACCTGTGGATCAGATCAGGGCTCTGCACACCTGTGGATCAGACCTGCACACCTGTGGATCAGATCAGGGCTCCGCACACCTGTGGATCAGACCTGCACACCTGTGGATCAGATCAGGGCTCCGCACACCTGTGGATCAGACCTGCACACCTGTGGATCAGATCAGGGCTCCGCACACCTGTGGATCAGACCTGCACACCTGTGGATCAGATCAGGGCTCCGCACACCTGTGGATCAGACCTGCCCACCTGTCGATCAGATCAGGGCTCTGCACACCTGTGGATCAGCCCTGCACACCTGTGGATCAGATCAGGGCTCTGCACACCTGTGGATCAGATCAGGGCTCCCACACCTGTGGATCAGACCTGCACACCTGTGGATCAGATCAGGGCTCTGCACCCTGTGGATCAGACCTGCACACCTGTGGATCAGATCAGGGCTCTGCACACCTGTGGATCAGATCAGGGCTCTGCACACCTGTGGATCAGACCTGCACACCTGTGGATCAGATCAGGGCTCCGCACACCTGTGGATCAGATCAGGGCTCTGCACACCTGTGGATCAGATCAGGCTCTGCACACCTGTGGATCAGACCTGCACACCTGTGGATCAGATCAGGGCTCCGCACACCTGTGGATCAGACCTGCACACCTGTGGATCAGATCAGGGCTCCGCACACCTGTGGATCAGACCTGCACACCTGTGGATCAGATCAGGGCTCTGCACACCTGTGGATCAGACCTGCACACCTGTGGATCAGATCAGGGCTCTGCACACCTGTGGATCAGACCTGCACACCTGTGGATCAGACCTGCACACCTGTGGATCAGACCTGCACACCTGTGGATCAGATCAGGGCTCCGCACACCTGTGGATCAGACCTGCACACCTGTGGATCAGACCTGCACACCTGTGGATCAGATCAGGGCTCCGCACACCTGTGGATCAGACCTGCACACCTGTGGATCAGACCTGCACACCTGTGGATCAGACCTGCACACCTGTGGATCAGACCTGCACACCTGGCAGGATAATCAGGAAGTATTTCCACCCATTCCTCTTTCACTTCAGCCAAACTCTTGGGAGGTCTGGGGTGAAGAAGAGAGAGATATATAAAGAGAGGAGAGAGAGATAAAGAAAAGTGTAAAGAAGAGAGAGAGATGGAGAGAAGGATGCAGAGAAATGTGATGGAGAGAAATAAGAGGACAAGGATAAGAATGTTGGGTGTGTCTGAGGAGGAGGCAGGAATGTGGCCTTGTGTGTTTGGGGTCGTGCGTGTGTGTGTGCGTGTGTGAGAGAGAGAGAAAGAAAGAGAGAGAGAGAGTGTGTCCATGTGTGTGATTGTTTGGGGTCGTGTGTGTGTGTGTGTGTGAGAGAGAGAAAGAAAGAGAGGGAGAGAGTGTGTCCATGTGTGTGACTGTTTGGGGTCATGTGTGTGTGTGTGTGTGTGTGTGTGTGAGAGAGAGAGAGAGAAAGAAAGAGAGAGAGAGAGTGTGTCCATGTGTGTGATTGTTTGGGGTCGTGTGTGTGTGTGTGTGTGAGAGAGAGAAAGAAAGAGAGAGAGAGAGTGTGTCCATGTGTGTGATTGTTTGGGGTTGTGTGTGTGTGTGTGTGTGAGAGAGAGAGAAAGAAAGAGAGGGAGAGAGTGTGTCTGTGTGTGTGATTGTTTGGGGTCGTGTGGTGTGTGTGTGTGTGTGTGTGAGAGAGATAAAGAAAGACAGGGAGAGAGTGTGTCCGTGTGTGATGTTTGGGGTCGTGTGTGTGTGTGTGTGTGTGTGTGTGTGAGAGAGATAAAGAAAGACAGGGAGAGAGTGTGTCCGTGTGTGTGATTGTTTGGGGTTGTGTGTGTGTGTGTGGTGTGTGTGAGAGAGAGAGAAGGAAAGAGAGGGAGAGAGTGTGGTCCGTGTGTGTGATTGTTTGGGGTCGTGTGTGTGGTGTGGTGTGTGTGTGTGTGAGGAGAGAGAGAGAAAGAAAGAGAGGGGAGAGAAGTGTGTCCGTGTGTATGATTGTTTGGGGTTGTGTGTGTGTGAGTGTGTGAGAGAGAGAGAGAGAAAGAAGAGAGGGAGAGAGAGTGTTTCCGGTGTGTGTGATTGTTTGGGGTTGTGTGTGTGTGTGGTGTGAGAGAGAGAAAAAGAAAGAGAGGGAGAGAGTGTGTCCGTGGTGGATTGTTTGGGGTCGGTTGGTGTTGTTGGTGTGTTGTGTGTGGTGTGTGTTTGTTGTGTGGTGGTGAGAAGAGAGAGAGAGAGAAAGAAAGAGGGAGAGAGTGTGTCCGTGTGTGTGATGTTTGGGGTCGTGTGTGTTGTTGTGTGTGTGTGTGTGTTGTGTGTGTGTGTGTGTGTGTGTTGCAGATGGAAGTGCTTATCTGGAATAATAAACCAAAGAAGCAAGAGGCAAAAACAACTCTCTCTCTCTCTCTCTCTCTCTCTCTCTCTCTCTCTCTCTCTCTCTCTACTCTCTCTCTCTCTCTCTCTCACTCTCTCTCTCTCCTCTCTCTGTCCACTCTTCTTTCTCTCACTCATTCTCTTTCTCTCTCTCTGTCCACTCTTCCCTCTTTATCTGTTCACTACTCTTTCTTTCTCTCTTTCTCTTGTCCTCTCCCTGGAAGCAAAAATAACTCTGCCCTCTCTCTTTCCCTCTCATTGTCCCCTCCTCGCTCTCTCTCTCTCTCTCTCTCTCTCTCTCTCTCTCTCTCTCTGCCCTCTCTCTTTCTCTCTCTTTGTCCCATCCTCTCTCTCTCTCTCTCTGCCCTCTCTCTTTCCCTCTCATTGTCCCCTCCTCTCTCTCTCTCTCTCTGCCCTGTCTCTTTCCCTCTCATTGTCCCATCCTCTCTCTCTCTCTCTCTCTGCCCTCTCTCTTTCTCTCTCTTTGTCCCCTCCTCTCTCTCTCTCTCTCTGCCCTGTCTCTTTCCCTCTCATTGTCCCATCCTCTCTCTCTCTCTCTCTCTCTCTCTGCCCTCTCTCTTTCTCTCTCTTTGTCCCCTCCTCTCTCTCTCTCTCTCTGCCCTGTCTCTTTCCCTCTCATTGTCCCATCCTCTCTCTCTCTCTCTCTCTGCCCTCTCTCTTTCTCTCTCTTTGTCCCATCCTCTCTCTCTCTCTGCCCTCTCTCTTTCCCTCTCATTGTCCCCTCCTTGCTCTCTCTCTGCCCTCTCTCTTTCTCTCTCTTTGTCCCATCCTCTCTCTCTCTCTCTGCCCTCTCCTCTCCTCTCTATTTTTCTCTCTTTCTGTCCTCTCTTCTCTCTCTGTCTCTTAGTGTCCAGGGCTCACCAGGTCAGAACCCCTCCACCTGCTTTAGAGCCCTGCTAGAACCTTCTGGAATGAAAACCCAGCTGGTGTGTGTTCTGGACAGCCATGCTTCGGGTCTTCAGCTTACAGTAACACACAGGCCAGAACCTCCAGCCATGTCACATCTAAGCACTCAGTAGAACATCTCTGACTTTCCTCTCCGATGGTGGACTATACCTTCTCCCAAGGGTGGACCAAATGATGGCATCTCCAGAATCGTCTATTCCATTCGCAACGTCACTCCTTGGTCCCAACTTCAAAGCAGCTACAGTCTCTGGATGCTGGACCCAAACTGACATCTGGTCTGTAGGCTACATGGATCCTGATCCCGTGTGGACTAATAACTAATAACTTACATCTAACTAATAACTAACCTCTAACTAATGCTTTATTTACTTCTGCTTTTCCCCTGTCTTCCTTTTCTTTTTTATTGAGCTGATCCTCTCATTTATTCAGATAATCATTAATGCAATATCACCACATGTCTTACATTAGTGTTTCAATGTATGTGACAAATAAACTCATTGATCCTCATCTGCACTCATCTGCTCCTCTGAGTTACTCTAGAGTCGTTTGAGTTAGCAGAGTTAATAGCAGAGTTATTCTAGAGTCTTCTGATGCAGAGTTATTCTAGAGTCTTCTGATGCAGTTATTCTAGAGTCTTCTGATGCAGAGTTATTCTAGAGTCCTGCAGAAGGTCTTTTTTCACTACTTCCATAGGGCGGAGCCTTTACTCTGCTGGGGGTGGGGTTTGGGCTCTGATGGGTGTGATCTGGGCTATAAGGGAGGTGGGGTCTGTGCTCTGATGGGCGTGGTCTGGGCTGTAAGGGAGGTGGGGTCTGTGCTCTGGTGAGGGTGGGTCTGGGTTCTGAAGGAGGCGGGAACTGGGCTGTGATGAACTCTCTTTGTTAATGAGTGGCAGGTTGATTGACAGCTGTGACAGCAGTGTACCAGGCACTCTTTGTCTGTGTGAGGTGTGTGTGTGAGGGCACCCTGGACAGCCCCAACCCTGTGTCACCACACACACTCACCCCAGAGTATCTCTGGTGTCAGTCTGCAGCTGCTGTCTGTCCTCCCCCTCTGTATACACACACACACACACACACACACACGTACACACATACACACTCATGCACACACACACACATGCACACATACATACACATACATACATGCACACACACACACGCACACACACACATGCACGCATACACCTCTCTCTCTCACACACACACACACCCACACAAACACAACACACTCCCCTGCTCTTTATACACTGCCTGTCTGTTGACCTCGTGAACACACACACTGTTTCCCGCACTCATAGCTGTCAACTCAGAACTGATGGTGTGTGTGTGAGATTGAGACAAAGAGAGACAGTCTGTGTGTGTGTTTGTGAGGATTTGTGTGCATTTCTGTGTGAGAAAGAAGCAAAGAGAAAAAGTGTTTGTGTCAGATTATATTTGTGTGTGTGTGTGTGTGTGTATGTGTAATGATTACATTTAGATTATACATGTCTCTTCAACAACAATAAACCATGGTTCACTGCAAGACTGAGCCAGCTCCGTCCTCCCAAGGAGGAGGCTTACAGCAACGTAAACAGGACTCTGTACAAACCACCTAGAAACACACTGACCAAGGAGATCAGGGCAGCTAAAAGGAGCTAAAAACAGTCTTCATTGAACGATTTCGCAGCACTGTGGAGAGGATCACTGGAGCTGGGAGAAGTCCCCTCATGATCCAGAGGTCCCGCCATTATCCCTGTCCCCAAGAACCCCTCCATCACTGGACTGAATGAGTACAGACCTGTGGCCTTGACCTCAGTTACCATGAAGTCCTCTGAACGCCTGGTGCTGACCCACCTCAAAAACATCACAGGCCACCAGCTGGACCCCCTGCACTTTGCCTCAG
>PYXC01001265.1:0-10000 GCA_015244755.2 Tenualosa ilisha | reverse complement strand
CGAGCAGCCAAGGGTAACCAGTGAACTTCAATGAACAGAGGTGTGACATGTGCCCTTTTTTGGCTGGTTAAAGACCAGACGTGCAGCTGCATTCTGGATCATCTGTAACGGTCTCACCGCACAGGCTGGTAGGCCTGATAGGAGGACATTGCAGTAGTCAAGACGAGAGATAACCAGGGTCTGAACCAGGAGCTGGGTTGCATGTTGGGTCAGGTACGGCCTGATCTTCCTTATGTTGAATAGGGAAAAACGGCACGACCAAAACACAGAGGCAACGTGATCTGCAGAGGTCAGTTGGTCATCGATCATGACACCTAGGTTTCTTGCCACTTTGGTGGGAGAAACAGACAGGGAGTCGATCTTGATACTGATGTCGTGATGTATGGCTTGTTTGGCTGGGAGGACCAGCAGTTCAGTTTTGGAGAGATTTAGTTGGAGGTGATGTCCTTTCATCCATGCAGATATATCAGAGAGACAGTCTGAGATCTGTGTTGACACCGTGGAGTCGTCAGGCGGAAAGGACAGATAGAGCTGGGTATCATCAGCATAGCAGTGGTAAGAGAAGCCATGGGAGTGGATGATTGAGCCCAGCGAGGTGATGTACAGGGCGAAGAGAAGGGGCCCCAGCACAGATCCTTGGGGTACTCCTGTGGTGAGTTGGTGAAGTACC
Source organism: Tenualosa ilisha (assembly GCA_015244755.2). Lineage (NCBI taxonomy): Eukaryota > Metazoa > Chordata > Actinopteri > Clupeiformes > Clupeidae > Tenualosa > Tenualosa ilisha. Next base: position 9,330 of record PYXC01001265.1, on the reverse strand, counting down.
GATGTCTGTCCTAGCCATGATACGTTGAACGACCGTCCAGTAAGATAGGACTTGAACCGGGAGTGCGCTGTGCCATCAATGCCAATGTTGGTCAGCTTGTCCAGTAGGATGCTGTGGTTGACCGTGTCAAATGCTGCTGATAGGTCCAGCAGGATGAGCACTGAGGACTGACCTGCCGCTCTGGCCTCTTTTAATGCTTCCATCACAAACAGAAGCCGTTTCAGTGGAGTGGCCACATCTGAAACCGGATTGGTTGGAGTCGAGGAGGTTGTTCTGAGTGAGAAATCCTGTGACCTGTTTAAAGACAGCTCGTTCAATGGCTTTGGAAAGGAAGGGAGGAAGAGAGACGGGCCGGTTGTTCTCCACTTGAGTGGGAGCAAGGGATGGTTTTTTGAGCAGCGGTGTTACCTGGGCTTGTTTGAAGGCAGTGGGAAATGTACCCCTAGTTAGTGAAGCATTGACCACATGTGTGGTTGCTGTCACAATGGTGGGGGTTATGGCCTGAAGAAGGGTTGTTGAGATAGGGATGTGTGTGTCATATGTGTGTGTGTCAATCAGCGATGTGTGTGTCATACGTGTGTGTTTCAATCAGGGATGTGTGTGTCACATGTGTGTGTGTCAATCAGGATGCGTGTGTCATATGTGTGTGTGTCAATCAGGATGCGTGTGTCATCTGTGTGTGTTCAGTTCTAGACCAAACTTACCAGAAGGGCCAAGGCTACTAGATGTCACACTGTTCTACTGGTGAACATTGGAACCAATAGATCTTCCTCCCTACATCTCCCCCAGATGAGTATATACACTGAGACTATAAGCATCTGGATTGGAAGCTTTCTGAAATGTTTTGCATATCTAGATGTGCCAGTATTTACAGGCCTAATACACATCAGATCACAGGGTTACCTCACACCACTCCTCTCTATGCAAAGTCTGGCTATACCAAATATCAATATAAATGTTAACATTGACAATTAAGGGATATACTACCTATGTCACCCGCTGGGTGCACATTGAATGCTATTGTGTTGCAATACAGTGAAAATACTGTAGAGAACTCGAGGCCATGACAGAGGAAGGTGGGGCTCATCTTAATGCATGCTAACTTACATTGGAGCAGCCTAGACACCTAACCCCTCACTGCATACTAACTCACTGGAGCAGCCTAGACACCTAACCCCTCACTGCATACTAACTCACTGGAGCAGCCTAGACACCTAACCCCTCACTGCATACTAACTCACTAGAGCAGCCTAGACACCTAAACCCTCACTGCATACTAACTCACTGGAGCAGCCTAGACACCTAACCCCTCACTGCATACTAACTCACTAGAGCAGCCTAGACACCTAACCCCTCACTGCATACTAACTCACTAGAGCAGCCTAGACACCTAACCCCTCACTGCATACTAACTCACTAGAGCAGCCTAGACACCTAACCCCTCACTGCATACTAACTCACTAGAGCAGCCTAGACACCTAACCCCTCACTGCATACTAACTCACTAGAGCAGCCTAGACACCTAACATCTCACTGCTCCCTGTTGCTCCAGGTTAGTGTCATGTCTGGGGCAAACATCTGCGCAATGCCTCCTCACCACAGGGATGTCTCAAGGGTCAGTGCTGGGCCCCCTTCTCTTTGCCATGTATACCTCATTGGGTCCAATCATCCACATGGCTTCTCCTATCACTGCTATGCTGATGAACCCTGCTTTATCTGTTCTTTCCTCTTGGGGACTCCACGGTGTCAACACGAATTCAACTCGAATCTCTGACTGTCTGTCTGTCTTTCACCTTCAATCAACATCTCCAAAACCGAACTGCTGGCCCTCCCAGCCAAGCAAACCATACATCACAACATCAGCACTAATATAGACTCCCTATCTATTGCTCCCACCCAAGAAACCGTGGTGTCACGATTGGCCAAAGACAGCTGGTCATTAATCATGTTGCGTCTGCAGATCAGTCATGCCAAGTTCCTCTATTCAACATAAGGAAGATCAGCCATACCTGACCCAGCATGCAGCCCAGCCCCTGGTGCAGACAATGGTTATCTCTTGCCTTTGCTATTGCAGTGACCTCCTCTCAGGTCTTCCAGCCTGTGCTGTGAGACCACTACAGATGATCTAGAATGCAGCTGCATGTCTGGAATGACATTTTAAGTGTCACCAGAGCAATGGATACCCTCTCCACCAGCTCTTCTGAAAGTATCTCTTGGCTTAACATCCTGGAATGCACTTACAGTGCACCCCCACTCTCCCTCTACTGCACTCTTAACACACTCCTGCACTTTCATCTCCTGCCAATCTCTTGTTAGCAAGTTGCACTCTTAATGGTTAATAAGGTTTTTAGTTGTTTTAGTTTGAATGTTAATCCTCTTTTTTGTAAGTCGCTTTGGATAAATTGAATAAATTCAATTTAATTATATTTATACAGCGCCTTTTAAAGTAGCGTTGTCTCAGGGAAGGGCCTCTATGATGGAGAGTCGGTCCTGGCATGGGCCTCCCGAAGTGTTGGTTGCAGTCCACTCAGGAAGAGAAGGTGACAGGAGTCCGCCGGAAGGAGGCAGGGATGACACTCAGCAGAGATGATTGTGGACAGCGGAAGCAAATGAATTAGACCAGGCTTAGGGTCTGGGCAGGGGGGGGGGGTAAGAGACAAGTCAATCAAATATATGTGGCCATTGGGGGCTTTATAGGTTAGGAGGAGTATTTTAAAATCAATTTGACTTCTAATAGGAAGCCAATGTAAGGAAACAAGGATACGAAGCACTATGATTCTGCAGGATTAATATTGATTCATATCTGTTATCAGACGAGATGAGGAGGTCATGGAAGGCTTTGACTAGGGCTGATTCTGTACTGTGATTGGCTCTGAAGCCTGACTGGAAGGCTTTGACTAGGGCTGATTCTGTACTGTGATTAGCTCTGAAGCCTGACTGGAAGGTTTCCTGGATATTATTTTCATTTAAAAAGCTAAAGATTTGCTTAGACACTATTTTCTCAAGTATTTTTGATACAAATGGAGGTTAGATATGGGTTGGTGGTTAGCCAGGACATCAGAATCAGGGTTGGGTTTCTTGATAGATTTAGCTATGAGTGAGTGAGTTATAATTGTATTGTCTCAGTCAATAGGGAGACAGCAGTCTTAAGATCTGTAGGGATTGGATCCAGTGAGCATGTTGAGGCTTTTGTTAATGAGATCAAAGAAGCAACTCACTGTGTGTGTATATGTGTGTGTGTTTGTGTGTGTGTGTGTGTGTGTGTGGTGTGTGTGTGAGTGTGTGAGTAAGTGAGTGTGTGTACTTTGTTTGTGTGTGAGTGTGTGTTGCTGGCTCAGTCTCTGGTGAATTATAGATTACAGAGAGTATGTGTGTATGTGTGTTTGTAGGTGGTGTGTGTATGAGTGTGTTTGTGTTTGTATGTGTGTGTGTGTGTGTTGTGTGTGTGTGGTGTGTGAGTGTGTGTGTATGTGTAAGTGTGTGTGGCTGGCTCAGTCCTTGCTGAATTATAGATTACAGAGCAGTTCGTAGTGCAAGTGAAGACCATTGGCAGGCCTCAGTGTGTGTGTGTGTGTGTGTGTGTGTGTGTGTGAATGTGTATTTGAGAGTGTGCGCAGTGTGTGAGTGTGTGTGTGTATGTGAGTGTGTGTGAGTGTTTGTATGTGTGTGTATGTGTGTGTGTGTGTTGTGTGTGTGTGATGTGTGAGTGTGTGTGTATGTGTGAGTGTAAGTGGCTGGCTCAGTCCTTGCTGAATTATACATTACAGAGCAGTTCGTAGTGCAAGAGAAGTCCATTGGCAGGCCTCAGTGTGTGTGTGTATGTGAATGTGTGTGAGTATGCGTGTGTGTGAGCGTGTGTGTGAGTGTGTTTGTGTATGTGTATTTGTTTGTGTGTTTGTGTGTGTGTGTGTGTGTGTGTGTGTGTGTGTGTATGTGTGTATGTGAGCGTGTGTGGTGTGTGTGAGCATGTGTATGTGTGAGTGTGTGTGTTGTGTCAAAACAGACTGCACTGAAAACCCATTTACATTTGAGTCAGAAACACTCACAAGCTCACAGCATTCACTTAAGTCTCAGCTCCAAACCTCCGAACCTGCAGGGGGCAGAGAGGAGGAAGGTCAGTGATGGTAGTAGTAAGTAACTTCCTGAAGCGGCCATGTTACCTGTACACCTGCATGGGAACAAAAAAAAAGATTTGAAAACACAGAGGAGAATCTCTCCACAAAGGAAGATCGATCAGCAAACAGCTAAAACATGTTTAAGACACTGAAGACGCAACTGGTAGGAACATGGACTTTGTAAAATAACTTTGAAATGTGAACTTGAAATTGAGAACATGAGAAATTGAATCAGTATTTAAGTTTGGGAGGCTGTTTGTGCCTGGTGCATAATTCACTTATCTTGAGCTACACTACAGAGTGTTCAGTTGGATTATATTAGGCTTTGTTTGAATACTTGTTTGAATGACTGATGGCTCAGTGAAGTGGAATTCTGTGTTTGAAATACAGGCATCTAATGCTATGCTTGTATTACAATGAAATTCTTCTTTGGTACTTCTTTAATGGCAATAAATACAATTACTTATTTATTAGTATCAGTGATAAATGTGACGTGTTTAGTTTCAAACACTGGAAATAATGCATTGTCTCTTTCCAGCTCATGTATGTTTGAAGGTTATCAACCTAACTCCACTAACTAATCCACCAAACTAAACTAAACTCCTCTAAACTGCACTACTATCTGCACTGTCTCTCTCCTGAAAAAAGAGGAAAAGGAAAGGAGTTTGAGTCGTCCCTTGCGTCCTTCAAAGTGTTGACCAGGCAGTTTTTCAAGTTTGGGCAAGAACCGACTTAAACCTGACAGAACTTGACTGTGTGTGTGTCTGTGTGTGTGGCTGTGGCTGGCTGGCTGGCTTCAGTGTGTGTGTGTGTGTGTGTGTGTGTGTGTGTGTGTGTGTGTGTGTGTGTGTGTGAGTGAGTGAGAGCTTGTGTGTATTGCTGGCTCAGTCCCTGCTCAATTATTGATTACAAAGCAGTCTGTAGTGAACAGGGGCTATGACTGGGCACACACACAGAGGGAGAAGAACTTCACACACTCCCTATGGAACAGTGCGGTTTCCATCACATAAACCTAGTGGGCATGTATTGGTCTGTGTGTGTGTGTGTGTGTGTGTGTGAGTGCATGTGTAAATATTTTATTGAGGTCTTGGTTATGTGTGTGTCAGTGTGCACAGGTATGTGTGTGTCTGTGTGCATGCGTGCAATGCCAATTTGTAACAAAAAGATGTTCGGTGTATGAGTGTGCGCGAGCGTGTGTGTGTGTGTGAGAGTGCATGTGTGTGTATGTGTGTGTGTGTGTGTGTATGAGAGAGTGGCGCTTGGTAAACTTTGCTCATGTTGGCTGAGGACTTTACCATGTCAGCATTATGTGGACCACCCAAGGCCAACACACACACACACACACACACTCTCACCCTCTCAAGCTAACAATCAGTTACCAAAGCCCAGTAATAGGAGCTCTTTCTTTCTTTCACACATACACACACACACACAAACACTTTCTCTCTCTCATACACACACTCAACTACACAGAATGTGACTGAAGGAACATTGGCCATTTTTTTTGTACAATTTTTACATGTAAACACACACGGACTTGTCCATGAACCATTACATGCACACACACACACACACACACACACACACCACAGTGCAGAAGGCTGGAGTGTATTTCACAGTGTTTTTTATTTGAGGTGGGTGGGCTGCATAGTGTGAGTGTGTGTGCATCAGTGGTAAGTCCAACTCTGTGTGTGTGTGTGTGTCACGCTGATGTGTCATAGGATGGACATACACAGATTTGCATGCATCACAGTGTAGCGTTTTGCAGTTTTTTTTCAATTGTTTACACACATTTTGAAAACAGGGCTCCTTTCTTCCAAATATTTCAGTTCTCCAAACACCACACCCAATTTGCATAATGTCAAAACTACATGTATATATTTATAAAAACACTATTTTGGACACAGTCCTCTTATGATCAGACACTGCACACTACTGTGATCAGTACAAAACACATTTGTACAAACCCCAATCTTACTGGAGGAAATCGAGTGTGTGAAGACCCCGATCTTACTGGAGGAAATCGAGTGTGTGAAGACCCCGATCTTACTGGAGGAAATCGAGTGTGTGAAGACCCCGATCCTACTGGAGGAAATCGAGTGTGTGAAGACCCCGATCTTACTGGAGGAAATCGAGTGTCTGAAGACCCCGATCGAGTGTGCTGGACATTTTCATGCTATGGATCATTTTGATCCAAAAATATAAAACGTGCAACAAGGCCAAACTTTTACAGGTTTTCAAGTTTTAAAACTAACAAATCCTCAGCCACTCCATCCAGAGACTCTTGATACTGCAGTGGTCGTTCATAGATAGTTCTACGGTCATGTATGGAGACAGAGTGAAGCCGCCAAGGCCGGGTGTGTGTTTGATTGATATGATTCATTCACCTATACAGTGTGTATGACTATTTACTGTGCTTCCAATGTCACCCTTGTGTGTGTGTTCAGACCAGTGACTGTGTTTTAGCTCAGTTGGATGTGTGTGTGTGTATTTTGGGGGGCAGTGTCTTTATATTTCAGATATGAGACCTGATGAGTGATTTCTGTGTCTGAAGTGTGAAAATGTGTGTAAAATTTAGCAAACAATATGAAGCAGATTGTGCTTAACTTTGTGCAGATCAGGTCTTCTGCTCCTTGAGAGCAGAGTTTGGCTCATTGTGTCATAATGGTTATTTTAGTGTGTAAACAAGTCCAGTCGAAAACTGTAAACGAGGAGACATTCTGATGGAAAGAGCTGAACAGCACATCTGATTGGACTGCTGGGAGCGGCTTGAAAACACTCAGCCACACGGGTCACACCCAGTCTGCACACACACACACTCACACACACATACATGGGTCACACACACACACGGGTCACACCCAGTCTGCACTCACACACACACGGGTCACACCCAGTCTGCACTCGCACACACAACGGGTCACACCCAGTCTGCACTCGCACACACACACGGGTCACACCCAGTCTGAACTCACACACACACACGTGTCACACCCAGTCTGAACTCACACACACACGGGTCACACCCAGTCTGAACTCACACACACACGGGTCACACACACACACGGGTCACACTCAGTCTGCACTCACACACACACGGGTCACACCCAGTCTGCACTCACACACACACGGGTCACACCCAGTCTGCACTCACACACACACGGGTCACACTCAGTCTGCACTCACACACACACACGGGTCACACTCAGTCTGCACTCACACACACACGGGTCACACCCAGTCTGCACTCACACACACACACGGGTCACACCCAGTCTGCACTCACACACACACACGGGTCATACACACACGGGTCACACCCAGTCTGCACTCACACACACGGGTCACGCGCACACGGGTCACACCCAGTCTGCACTCACACACACACGGGTCACGCGCACACGGGTCACACCCAGTCTGCACTCACACACACACGGGTCACACCAGTCTGCACTCACACACACACGGGTCACACCCAGTCTGCACTCACACACACGCGGGTCACACACACACGGGTCACACCAGTCTTCACTCACACACACGCGGTTCACACACACACGGGTCACACCCAGTCTTCACTCACACACACACACGGGTCACACACACACGGGTCACACTCAGTCTGCACTCACACACACACACAGGTCACACCCAGTCTGCACTCACACACACACACACGGGTCACACTCAGTCTGCACTCACACACACACATGGGTCACACCCAGTCTGCACTCACACACACACGGGTCACACTCAGTCTGCACTCACACACACACACGGGTCACACTCAGTCTGCACTCACACACACACGGGTCACACCCAGTCTGCACTCACACACACACACGGGTCACACCCAGTCTGCACTCACACACACACACGGGTCATACACACACGGGTCACACCAGTCTGCACTCACACACACGGGTCACGCGCACACGGGTCACACCCAGTCTGCACTCACACACACACGGGTCACGCGCACACGGGTCACACCCAGTCTGCACTCACACACACACGGGTCACCCCAGTCTGCACTCACACACACACGGGTCACACCCAGTCTGCACTCACACACACGCGGGTCACACACACACGGGTCACCCCAGTCTTCACTCACACACACGCGGTTCACACACACACGGGTCACACCCAGTCTTCACTCACACACACACACGGGTCACACACACACGGGTCACACTCAGTCTGCACTCACACACACACACAGGTCACACCCAGTCTGCACTCACACACACACACACGGGTCACACTCAGTCTGCACTCACACACACACATGGGTCACACCCAGTCTGCACTCCACACACACACGGGTCACACACACACGGGTCACACCCAGTCTGCACTCACACACACACAGGTCACACACACAACGGGTCGCACCCAGTCTGCACTCACACACACACAGGTCACATACACGGGTCACACCCAGTCTTCACTCACACACACACGGGTCACACCCAGTCTGAAGACTGAGTGTGACTCAGTCTTCACTCACACACACACGGGTCACACCCAGTCTTCACTCACACACACACGGGTCACACACACACGGGTCACACCCAGTCTGCACTCACACACACACAGCTCACACACACGGGTCACACCCAGTCTTCACTCACACACACACAGGTCACACACACGAGTCACACCCAGTCTTCACTCACACACACACAGGTAACACACACACGTCACACCCAGTCTTCACTCACACACACACGGGTCACACCCACGGGTCACACCCAGTCTTCACTCACACACACACGGGTCACACCCACACACGGGAGGGGAAGATGAGGTAGTGGACATGAGTGCCACACTCATGTCATCAGAAGTCCATTGGCAGGCCTCGGTGTGTGTGTGTGTGTGTGTGTGTGTATACACTGTGTTGTGTGTAAAACTGTACATATATTCAATAACAGCATAACTGTTACAAAACATATACTGTAGAAATTCTTGCGTGCACACACACACACACACACACACACACACACGCACACACACACACTCTGCCCCAAAACAAGTGCATATAAATGGCACAGGGATTCTCCAAGAAATCTCCAAGAAATGATTAGAAATGACGTCCTGACGTTCTCAATGAGCTTCTGGTCACTTCAGTCAATGGAGAGAGAGGATTAAGATCACAGTGTTGCGTTGGAGATAATGACCTCTGAAGAGGTCACATGACCACAGTGGCGGT
>PYXC01001264.1:660000-798395 GCA_015244755.2 Tenualosa ilisha | reverse complement strand
CTTGTACTCTGCCATTGTGTTTACATCTCAGTGATCTCTGGTAAAGTGACATCACCTGGTTGATATTGATGGTGTCTATGTGCAGCAACAGACTGATTGCTGCACTTTGATTAGACCTTCATAAGATTCAACAGGTGATGTCACTTCTTACAACAATGGCAGTTTGCGAGTGAAAAGACTCTCTAAACTTTTCAAAAAACAAAAACATTTTGAGTTTTATTATCATTTATGTAGCTGACGCCTACATCAATCTTATAAAGCCAACATGTCTCAGCCAGGGAATCTTTAAGTGGGATAAAGAACTCCACAACATTTATTATCCTTAACATTTCCTTTCAGTAGTATATGGCTTTCAGTACTTGTTACATGGGTTTCAAGAATTAGATCATGCAGACACATGATGCCGTGGATCTGAAACCTCATGTAAATGAATGGCAGTTAGCCCTGCTTGGTGTGTGAGTGTGTGTGCGTGTGTGGGAGAGTGAGTGAGTGTTTGTGTGTGTGTGTGTGTGTGTCTCAGCTGTTGGCATCATAAGATATGCAGTATTCTAAGCTGTCTGCTTCTGCTTTTGCTATGTGCTTTTGCACTCAAGCTTGTGTGTGATTTTTTTCTCTAACTTGCTGTTCAAGATCCCAGTACTGTGCAACAAGGTTTGCAAATGACTGCATGCATGGAGCGTTAGGATGACTGCCAGACCCAGGATCCAGTTGGAGGTGACAATGTTAGTGTGTGTTTGACAGACACAGGATCTAGTTGGAGGTGACAATGTTGTAACACAATTACATTTCCAAAGTAACTTTCCCTACACTGATGGGAATCATATGAGATGGTTAGCGCACACCAAGCCCACAGTTGGGTGTCTAATCCCATCAGGTTGGATGATGAGTAGCGTCACTGCAACCCTCATGTGCTGCACCTTGAACACTGCTGAATCTCTGGTAGCTTGTTTGCAACTGATTCTACAATAAGTCAACAAAATGGGGCACTGAAGAATAGCCAGATGAGGGAGGTGAGTCCTTTACCCGACCCTGACAGTACCTTTCTTTACCTCATTGTACTTTCTCATGAAATCATGATCTCATTTTGATCCTATAATGTTTAGTAAACTGTGGTTGATACATGGGTGCAGTCAATATATGTGTGAGATCTACATTTTTGTTTTCTTAACTGGCATAAAACACTGACCTGAGCCTTATATGTATGCAGACAGTGCTTATATTTAGGAAATTACTGTCCAACCCAGAAATGACAAGGTAAGTACATGTAGTCTAAGTAATAAGTAACAAACATAATTTATATATATTAAGTAAGACCTAAAAGCAAAACAAACAAACAAATAAATAAAAGTCAAAAGATGCTGTGTTACAGCTAGCTGTAGGCCTACTGTCAGAGTATGTGTTGACTAAGTAGGGAATAACATTAAAATAAATAAAATGTAAATGTTGCATATTCCTTGAATAGCGGACCTAGACACAGTAAACCTCAAAATAATATAATTACAAACTACAAACATATTATCAGTGCTATTGTTATTGCAGTGCTATTGTTAACCTGTATCATGTTGATCATGTTGTATTTTGTAGTGTGTGTGTGTGTGTAAAGGGGAGTTTGGTGGCATGCAGGTTCAGATTAAAGCCTCATTTCTGCTCAATAGAAATTAATATTGATACAGATAGACTTGCTTTTGTATGTTTTCTGCATCAAATCCATCTGTTGCTTGGTCTTTTCAAATCAAGCTTACAATTATGGGTGGCTTAACCATGTCCATTTAGGTATGGAATGGGATTATAAACTGCTTAAGAGTGACGTGATCACTGAAGCATGGAAGCACTCAGAGGTTTTTGTGCGGTGATATTTCACTGTGTGAATGGGAACTCTTCACTCTGCTGACAGTAGTACACAGCCTCATCCTCTATCTGAACTCCACTTATGGTGAAGGTGGTTAGAGCTCCAGTCAAAGAGCCACTGAACCTCTGTGGAGTGCCTGAGGCCCTACCGTAGCTGTTATGTATAATTAGTTTGGGAGCTTGACCAGGCTTAAATTGGAAAAGCTCCATATCATTTCCAATATCTCGTGACGCACGACAAAGGATCTTCACAGTGTCCTGAGGCTGGGCATTAATGACGGCAGGTGACTGATCTACTGTGATGATCCCCACTGAACCTAGTACATAAATATTGGAGATAGAACATGGAATTTTGTTTGCTCAGTTTTTGGCATTCTGAGCATTTCAAGAGAGTTTGATCAGGTGTTCTCACAGGGCTTCCATTTTAACATTCCATATGTGATCTAAACATAACAGAAATAGTTTGGGAACTGCAAATACGTTCAGGCTTTTAAAAAATTTTACCATGGAAAACAAACTATAATGTAGGTTAAAACAAACAAACGTACCAAAAACAAAGTGGGATTTTAAAGACCTGAACTCACCTCTAATCCAGACACTCAGGATAGATACCACCTGAAATATCAGGAACATTTTGAATACCATACTGTTGTGAGTTTTGTGTAGTGCAGTGCAGCTGTTTTTGTGTATGTAGAGGACGACTCTTAAATAAAAGAGTGAGCCGTATGCAAACGACAGTGTGAATGAGTGTGAAAACCTCTATAAACAGGTTTGCATGCTAACTATGTAACTACGTGGAAGAAAGTGAACCAAACTTTTTATCCACTGTCTGTCACAATGAACTGTCTTTGTAATAGACACAGCCATGGCTCTTTAAGAGGTTAATTTCCAAAGCAACTATGTTTATCGCAGTGATGTTCTCTAAGGTGAGAAAGTATATGATCACCACTGAATCGACTGAATTGAGCTGACACAGGTCCATATGTGGCAAAATATAAGCCATCTCTACCAGTGGTTTTGCAAAAAATCTGCAGTGTTTTGTGGCGGTTGGTCCATGATGGCAGTGGAAGGCTGGTCTGCAATGATCCTGCACAATCTGTTATTGCCTTAATGGTTTCAGGGTAGGACCATCATTAGGCTATTTTTGTTGGTCCTGGACCAACATTGCAACTTACCAATCTCGCTGTTGTGATGTCACTGTCTGTGCCATTGTGTTTCACTTATGAAAATAATAATAATACAGAACTCATGGTGATATGGATTTGATCAGGCTCGGACTAAAATATAAAACAAATAGCCAGCTATGGCCCTCTCTGCCGTGCCTGTGCTGTGTTCAGAGCTCCTTTGTTTCTGCTAAATAAAACATGCGCTATGTTTTCTGCATCTTGAGCTCAGCCCAGAAGTTTTTTGAGCTCCCAGAGTTGCATTAGAAGCTGTAAATTGTGTCTGGGTTTAAGACTGAATAGAGATGTGAGTGGAAAACAATAGCCAATGGTGTCTGGGATTGATACATAGTCAAAGGGAAAACTGACAAAATCCAGCTGAACCCCTTTTTATTGTCATACTTTTACAAGATGGTTATTTCAAATGTGACTTAACTTCATGTCATTGCTGTATTCTATAGTAAAGTTCTAGTTGCAACATTCTAACATCTTGGTGAAACAAGTATACACTAAACTAATTATATTGACATGTGCTAAGTGAAATTAATTAAGTAACCTAAACTTTATATGTTCCTAAAACATACTCTCTAGGTATCATAGAAATATGTTGTTGGACATTTTCCACATCCTTACATACTTTGTTGCACCATAATGTGTGCATAGTCCGGTATACAAGTCCAAAAAGTGTCCAGTCAATGCATTTTGGCCTGTCCAGTAAGAGAAGACTGATTAAACAAACTACATTTTCCAAGAAGCATACATCCTCAAGATATCATGTACCATCAGTGTGAACACAACCCACCTGCCTGATGTCCTCTACAGTCTTGTGTGGGGTATAGTCTATACAAATGACTAACAAATATATTTTGACCTGTACTAGTAAGCAGAAATGGACAACCTAACCTAACAAACCTATTTAGGTATTTTCTAAAAGCTTATCACCATTAGATAAATTCAACAAGAGTTTAGATGTGTCCCACTGTCCTCCATACTTTGGTGCACTGTGGCCTGTCATAGTTCTATAGTGGATACAGGTAAAAGCGTTTCCCCCTCTAGATAACATGAGTTTGGATGTAATTCATCTCTGCCTACTAATACAGGTCAAAATACATCGGTCAGTCTCTTGTACAGATTATATCCTACACAGGGCTATGTAGAGGTCACAGGGCAGTAATTTACTGAGCAAATATGATATTTAGGTTGTTTAATGAGATTTCCCTTACTGGACAGGTCAAAATGCATTGCCTGGGCACTTTTTAAACTTGTTTTCAATACACACAAAGCATGAAAGGATGTGGAATATGTCTAAGCTCATGTTATATGACATCTAGAGGGTATATGCTATAATTATGCAGGCATCGACTCTCCTGTATGTCTACAACCGTACATTAGGACACAACCAGTAGACAAGCCATATTATTATTAATAACCAGTCACTACGTTTATAGTTGTTAATTAATAATGTTCAGACACAGAGTCTTGTATGGAGATGGACCCTCCATTATTTCTGATGATTTGTTTGTGAAGATGAACAGAAAGAGAATCCACACATATAGGCTAGCCAACACTGAAATAATTATATATTATTAACATAGATTTACTTTTGTACCCGATTACCGTATGTGAAACAAAAGCATAAAATGTATTAAATATGCTGTATGTACTGTATGTATATCATGTCAGTGAAGTGTGTGAAGACTAGTAAGTATGCTCAAAGTGAGCTGATCACTGAGGCATGGCAGTAGTCAGGGGTTTTTGTACGGGGATATTTCACTGTGTGAGCGGGAGCTCTTCACTGTGCTGGCAGTAGTACACAGCCTCATCCTCTATCTGAACTCCACTGATCGTGAAGGTGGTGAGGTCTGCAGTGTAGGAGCCACTGAACCTGTCTGGGGTGCCTGACATTCTAGTGGTACTGTCATGGATTAGATGCTTTGGAGGTTGTCCAGGTTTAAACTGGTACAGCTCCATGTCATTATAAATGTCTTGAGAGGCTTTGCAGAGAATCTTCACTGTGTCCTGAAGCTGGGCATTGATGACAGCAGGAGATTGATCTACAGTGATAATCCCCAGACAACCTAAACGGCAGAAGAGAATGCAGTACTTCAGACAGACTAATGGATAACTGGCAAAAGCAACCCAATTACACCATAACACAGAGCAAAGATCTCTATGGAACTTACCTGAGGTGCAGAGCATCACAACAGAAAATATTTGACCTGCCTGAAACATGTTGTTGGTCATCTTTAAGTTACAAAGGTGAGTACTGGTTGTTGTGATGATGGAGTATGGTAATCTCTCAGTAGGTTTTTATGATGTGGGAATTGAAACCTCATGTAAATGACTGACAGTTACTGCTGTGTGTGTGTGTGTGTGTGTGTGTGTGTGTGTGTGTGTGTGTGTGTGTGTGTGTTTGGGGGTCTCTTAGCTGATGGCATTAAAAGACATGCAGCATTCTATGCTCTGTGTGTGTACTTGTATTTTCTACATATGCTCTTGCTGTCAAGCTTCAGTGTGATAAATGCTTTACTTGCAACCCAGGACCCAAGATACAACCACAGCCAGAGACTGATCCTGGCATGTTGATGGGCATGTGGCCCACATTGGTGTCAGGTGGGCCCTCTGCCCTGTATCTTGCCCCATTCAAATAAAGCTAACTTCAAGACTGGATCACTTCATCAAAACAGACCCAGATGAGTCATTCATGGCTTTTTTAGGGCCCTCAAGAGACAGTCTCAGGAGAATGATTGACACCTTCTCAGTACTGAGTGGAAAGTGCTTCAATTGGATCAGTGCCTATGTCCCATCCCAATGGATTAGCAACTCACATTACTCAAATGAATGGTCCTCTAGAGTTTTTAATTGTAGATGACAACCATGTGTGTTTTGTTTTCATTTCTTTTCTTTTCAATAGCCAATTAATGGTATTGTGTAATAGCACTATACATTTGTGTGGTACAGCTCTAACTGAATTTGCTAAAAACATTGCTACAACATAATAGAATATATCTCATTTATAATTTCATAGTTAGGCTATATTAGATTTGTTCAAATATGTGTCATAAACATGTCATGATTGCAATGATGACATATTTTCCAACAAAAAAACATTATAATATTATAAATAATGTTGTAGTGTGTGTGTGTGTGTGTGTGTTTGTGTGTGCGCATGTGCAGGTTTAGTTCAGACTGATGTAATTACTGAAGCATGGAAGCACTCAGAGGTTTTTGTACGGTGATATTTCGCTGTATGATTACACACTACATAATTTAATATCATATATGATGCAGATCAGTATGATGGTAACTGTGTTACCAGATAAGTAATTACTATTATGGGCATGGGTTCTGTACAACAATAATTAACAATTTATTGTGAAGTAGGCCTGCTATTAAAGTACTAGGTGGTTTTGTTGCAGCTGTGTGGGGTATGTGAGTGGTTCATTCACGGGTAAACTGTCATGATGAGTGAAGCTAAGAGAGGAACTGGAGATTTTTGTGCAGCGATATTTCACTGTGTGAGCGGGAGCTCTTCACTGTGTCCACAGTGATACTCAGCCTCATCCTCTATCTGAACTCCACTGATGGTGAAGGTATGATCAGCTCTAGTGTAGGAGCCACTGAAACGACTCAGGGTGCCAGAGAACCTTGTATCACTATTATAAATTAGGTGGCTGTCCTGGTTTGAGCTGATACAACTCCATGTCACGATCAATGACTTGAGAGGCTTTACAGAGAATCTTCACTGTGTCCTGTGGCCGGGCAGTGATGACAGCAGGAGACTGATCCACTGTGATGATTCCCAGAGAACCTAAGAGAACAGAGAAAAAAATGTAAAAATGACAAATTTAAAGAAAGATAATTTTACTTTAGATCCCTCAAATTTCAAATAATCAGGCCTACATAGTACAATGTATAATGTATTGCAAATGTTAGAGACATCACACTTATTGTAAGTCAACGTTATTTTAGGTGAAATAACTAATTTGGCACAAATCAAAAGAAACTAGACATGCCTGTGATCCAGAGAGTCAAAAGGGTTATATGTGCTGCACCCATGATGATAGCTTTGGGTCTGAGACACCACTTAGTTCTCTAAGCAGTGGCTTCATGTGTGTGGAGGCGCACTGTCTTATAACACAGAATAGGTAAATATGAATGCAAATCAGTAGTAGATCTTCTCTGTCTCATAGGAAGGAACTGAACAGTGAAAACCTCTTGACAAAATTAATATATTCATGTCCAACATCTTTTCAGAGAAAAACTTTTGTATTAATGATATTATTTTCTTTTCAATAAGCAAGGTTGATTCACTCTTTTTCTCCTGCCATCTGCTCTGCACATTAATACCAAAGATCATTTAATACTGACAAAGATAGAGCAACATAATATGTTACAATGAGAGCAAATGTGAATAGTTCTGGTCTGCAAAAGTGGGAGTGTCACATAACGTCACAATATTAATTTTTGAAGTGATCTTCTATATAGAACAAGGAACTTAACGGACGTTTGTGCCTCTCAGTCTGCTTTTACTCTCTGTGTTAACACTCTCTGAATACTATATGAATTTATGCTGAGATGTTTCATGAGGGGATACTAATCTAAAAAATGGCAATATTCTCTTCTCTTCATTTTCTATCCATAATGTAATTCATCCATTATATACATATTTGTTATTTGCCATTTAAATCCATCATAAAATGGTCACATCTATTTATCTTATTTGAGATCAAATAAAATGCATGCATTGCAGAAGGGCAATATGGCAACAGTGTTGGCCTATGTGATTGTAAATAATTTGTCATGCATAACTTGTCAAGCCTTTTGAAATACTGCTATATATTTCTGGTGACACTTTAGATTAGTGTACATATACAGTGTAGCAGCTTATTAGCTTATTAGCAGCTATAACTAGCAGTTTATTAACATGCAAATTAGTAACATACTAGCTATTTGTAGGTCATTACAAGTCACATTTGTAGGTCATTTACATTTATGCATTTTAGCAGACACTTTTATCCAAAGTGACTTACAACTCATCAGCTATGAAGTGTTCAGGGCCAGTCTCCCCTAGAGCAACTTAGGGGCAACTCAACTACTCAAGGGCACAACGATGGCAGCTGGGATTCGAACCCATAACTTTTCAGGTTACTTGCACGCTACCCAGGTTCCTTAACCGCTCCGCTGTCACCACCCCGTTGCAAGTCACTTATTAATACCTTACTTTACCCGTAATAGACTATTAAATAAGAATTTCTCTATTTTAAACTCCTTATTAATGTTTATTTGTAGCTAGTAAGTTGTCGTATATGATTCATGATCTTAATATGCTTTGGTTAGAATTGGGCTTATAAAGTAGTAGTTCAACAGGGAGAGTTATTCTCCTTCAATAATATTTAGAGCAGATGGTCTATTCATAGGAACAAAACCCAAAACTACAAGAGTCTAATGGTTTCCAAATAAGTCCTTTTGACGCAGAATAACTGTTCCTGAGAATAACTGTTCCTGTTGTACTACCACCTTAGAAGCCCCTTACTGAGCAAAGCATGTTGAGATCATAATTCATATACAACAATTAGCTTACTTACTATGAATAAGCAGTATTTAAGAGTTTAGGAGAAATTCTAGTAATGGTCTGCTATGGGTAGAATAAGCTCATGCAGAATAAGGTATTAATAAGTGTCTTGCGATGACTAACAAATATTTAGTATGTTATTAATTTGCATGGTAATAAACTGCCAGCTAATGGTGAATACGGGTGCCCTAATATAAAGTGCTACCAACTTTTTCCACCAGAGCACTCTTCTTACTTTTCTTTTTGGACCCTGTTCTATAATTGTTAATGTTTATGTTTATTTATTTAAGAAGGGACAATATATATCCAAATACAGCATGGTAAGATCTGGTAACTGTGGCTCATGCATATTCCATGATGGCACAGAACGGCACACCCAAAGGAAATGTTCTTTTGTTGCAAGATTTGCATTGAGCTTTAGGTGCACCAGGGCCCTTGTGTTTGCAGGGACCCCTGACATTAGGGCGATACTATTTCTACACTATCAATGGATACAGTCTTACTACTGATAGAAAATTGTCTAAATCTATAGCAATCTAATTAGTTATACAACACAATCATGGTGGTAGGCCTACCTGGCCCCACCCTCCTCCAACTCATACAGGTTTTCTCCTTGTTTTCTTTATTTTACATATTTTGGATCTTACTAATAATACTTTGCATGTAAGTAAGATGATAATTGCAATTACCTCATTTTTTAAAATTCCAGATATTTACAAAACATTACAAAGTCTGCAAGGAAATCTGCTTGTCTAATCATTTCTCTTTGTAGCCTACTGCTTGCTCGTAATGCAAAGTCCAAAAATGGTGCTCAGAAAAGAAGAGAAAGAGTTGGATATGCGTAACTCCAAATTGCCGAAACGTGTATTTTTAAATCAGTCTTGCCCAGATCCAGTAGCTGCTAGTGCTAGCGTTAGCAATATTAAAGATAACCTATTAGCGTCAACAGAAGGCAGGCAGAGTTAACTTCTGAATGGGTGAGTGCAGGTTACTTTTCTTATTGCAACTGACTGGTTCATGTGGTTATGGTTAAATGGCCGCTGTGCCAGGAGTGTTTCTGTCTATCTAATCGGCTGTGTTTGCTTTTTTGATTACGTCATTGTTGTGCTGTTTGGGAAATATGCTTATCTGTTCAGCTGAATGGGTTATTTGTGTTCTGTTTTTGCGACATTGGCTTTAGGTTTAGCTAAATGTTTGTCAGAACAACTAAACAAGATTCGCGCAGGAGGGAGTTACAGTAGCTGCAGGAGTACGAGAGGTAGCTGGACGAAAGTTCTTTTAGATTTTATGCTGTGAGGCTTTGGCTGTACTGGACGCGCTGGAGCGCCACTGCCATTGGTTTTATTAGCCTGCTCTGCAGCTGCTTCCATTCTTATTGCCAACGTTGTGGCTTTCTCTAAAGTAAAATCAGGCTCTAATTAACAGTCTCTCTCTTATTTTATCGCTTAGTAGGTGTTCCAGCAATTGGTCGCTAATCGTCTCTTTAAATTATCATCACCGAAGTTACATTTCACGGATAGCGCGCGAAGGGCAGCTACATACTGAGTGACAGTCTCATTGGGTAGCTGCGATCGCTTTCGGAACCTATGTCGCTGCACTGCAACGTTTACTTTGGGAATGAAATGAGTTTCCAGCGCGGATACAGCCTCTTCATAACCTGTATCGGGTAGCGAGCGAGTAAAAATCCTCTATCCCTCAGCTCCAAGACAGTGAATAAGGCCTATGGCCCGGTAACGGCATGACCGGATCTCCCGGACAAGGCAAAAACACTGCAGGCGTAGGAATGTGGAGCGGTCAATGCAAGAGTAACTGCATGATTACAGTCATCCTGTAATGACTGTGACATTTTTTCTGACAATGGAGGGCTATACGGAGAGGATAGGCTGACTATGATCTTGTTGGTATAGAGCGTTTTTTTTTTTACTGCAGTTGTAGGCTAGGTTATTTTTCCCCACATATAGGCATAGTAGCTTAGGCCAATGTCAATGAGGCGAGTCAAAGTAGGTCACGTCATGCAGTGCCCAATTACGTCACAACTCTTTGTGACACAACAAGTCAAGTACCTATAAAGGCTTCAAAGAGTTGATTGCATCCAGACGGACAGGACAGGCAGTGGATTAGTGGCAGAGCTACAAATTGATGTAAGAAATCAAGTACAGAGTTCAATAAGGTGAGAAACAGATTAAAAGTAGACAATGATAAATCAAAATATAGGATGGTCTAAGCAAAGTTTCTAGCAATGAGTGTTAGAGCCAATCGGGTAAGCTATAGACTCAACAGTTTGTAATTTGCTCGTTGTTTTGGTTTTAGATGGACAGGCTTTGTGCCAGCACACAGGTTCGCTTGTCAGAGCCTATGAGGAAAGATGTAGAGAGTGCCTTTGCAGACTTAGAGGAAGAACATGTACAGAAATTACAGGTCATGAAAGCAACTGTTAACAAACTCTTCAGCGACATAGAGAGCCTGGAGAAAGAAAAAATGTTGCTCCATCAGCAGTCGGTAATTGAAAAGGAAAAGTTTAGGATGGAGATGGAAGCTTTTTGCAAGGCAGAGCAAAGCAAAAGTCAGGCAACCATCGAGGAGCTTTCTGCCACGTTTAAGGAGGCAAACGTGGAGAGGCTAAAAGAGATGGAGAGGATGGAGGCCAACTTCCAGAGCCTCATGTCAAGATGAAGCGGGATCACGAGGAAAAGGAGAAGTCCACCAACATGATCAATGAGGCTCTCGTGAAAGGAGATAGAAAATCAGGCAGCTCCTGGAATGAG
Source organism: Tenualosa ilisha (assembly GCA_015244755.2). Taxonomy (NCBI): domain Eukaryota; kingdom Metazoa; phylum Chordata; class Actinopteri; order Clupeiformes; family Clupeidae; genus Tenualosa; species Tenualosa ilisha. The sequence continues at coordinate 787,044 of PYXC01001264.1, read as the reverse complement.
CAGCTGCAAAAAATAAAAGAAGAATACGAGGCTGCTGCTCATAATATCAATTTACAGCTGAAGGAGAAGAACGAGCAACTACTGCGCCTTGAAAATGGGAGATCTGAGTTCTTTGCGGCCATTGACATGATGACCGAGGAAAAAGAAAACCTCACCTTGTCAGGTGCCATGAACACAGCCATTGCCAAACAGAGGCTGGTTTCAGAATTGAGGGCCCACGCAGAGACATGGGTGTTTGGAAATGTAATGTATTCATTTTCTTTAACATGAAATTATGCCGTTTTAGTCATGCATTTTTGACACGAAGAGCATTCTTCTGGGGCGACAGCTTAGTCTTTTTCTTTTTATTCCATAGGCATCAAGCCGATCCCCAGTTGTGGGCCGTGTGAAAGAAAATATCCCAAAAGTTTTCCTGAGGTGGAAGATTAGAGACGACTGGAGAAAATTGCAGGGAAATCAAGCCTTCCTCAATGATGACCTTCAGGTACTGTGCATACACACAAACATCGCCTTTTACGTATTTGTGATACAAAAGTGTTTAAAATTTAACAATGTACATCTCAACTTTTCCTTTTTCTTAGACCTTTGGCCTTAGCAAAGAAATTGAGGCTAAAATACAGCAAGTTATTGCAGCGGAGGACAAACTTACACAAAAATGTAAAGAAAAGCTGCAGAAATTTAGAAATGAAGCCCAGCAGAGGGAGGCCAAGCTAGCTCAGGCCAAGCTAAAAGAGTTAGCAAAGCTGGATAAAAAGAGGAGAGAGATAATTGAAAAGATGCAGAAGGCAGAGCAGAAAGAGGCAAAGAGAAGGCAGCTGAAAGAAAAGAAGCAGAGGGAAGAAAATGAGAAAAAGGAAGCTAGAGAGCAGAAAAAGGCAGAGGCCATGAGGCAGCGTGAGGCAAAGCGTGCTGAAAGAGACCGTAGACTTCAAGAAGATTCCCCCGGTGTCTTGCGGAGATTCTTCAGGGCCTGCTTCTAGGTCAAAACAAACACCTTTGCTTCAAGCCTTCACCACTCTTAATGCGTAAAGGTCCCTTCTATAGTTGCACATGATTTCTCCCATAATTTTTCTCCATTTTGGCTCTGAATTGAAACTTCTCTCTCTTGAACACATTTGACTCCACCACTATCAGAATCATCTGATATCATTGCTTACTCAAATAAAACAGCAATAACAAATAGTTCTGGTTCAGACTCCTTTATTAGAGATGTTGATTGTTGGCAGGGAGGTTTGGACTGGTATTCTGTGAAACCTGGCAAATGTTAAATGAGCTAGTGCACCAGGACACCGTGGTGTGGGTTAGGGTAAGGATGAGTTTGGCTTGCAGTTGCCACTGATTTTCCCAGGCCATCAGAGCATCTATTTAAAATTTCTCTGTTGCAACTCAGTTGATGTTGGAGCGAGCCAGATGCTCCATTCATTACTGAAAAAAGTAATTTTTTTGGAAGCCTAGTGCGTAGGTAGGCTAGGCCACGCTACTCAGAGAACAGCGCACTCCCTGCTATTGCTATGCTATTAAATGGGGAGCTCAGAAGATCTTCAGGTGCAGAAGAGTGGGTCTTCTTCAGTGGTCCTTTTCCAAAGTGATGGAATAGAATTCATGCTCTGCTTAATGATCTTGACCTCTACAGAATCACAGACCAAGAAAAAGCAGCAAACCATCTTTTTTATCAAAGAGCTCAATCTATCATTATACAGTTCACTTCATAGGATCTTGATCATGATTGCAGAACAAATTTTAGAAAGGTAATCTCTCTCTCTCTCTCTCTCACACACACACACACACACACAAACACAGAAATGGCAATACAGTATGTATGGACACTACTGTTTAAGAACAAAAGAAGTGTAAAGAAATTAAATGTATGCAGGCCACTCAACTGATATGAATAATTCATTTTGCATCACTTGCAGTAGGCCTACATCCATTTGTCAGTGCAGTCAAATGCACTCAGCGTATAACTGGAGGATAACTTTGTGTTAAGGAAAACGTACAGGTTGGCATTAGCAAATAGCGTAATATGAACATTAGGCTATTGTCAGGTCTGCATCGGATCTGGTCACGGCCACGCCCCCTCACTCTACGCCACGGTCTCTCAGCTCATCTCCTCGTTTGCACTCACCTCTTCAAGCCCGATCACCTTCACCTGAGTTTTGATTAGTGTCACCTGGTCTCCACTCTACTTAAGCCTCCCTCCCGCTTCACTTGGTGTCTGGTCTCGTCGCTATAACCTTGTTTCCTGTTTCCTCGTATGCTCCCTTCGTCTTCCGTGATCTCCGGCATCACCACCCGCGTAAGCCTAGACTTCCCCTTGAATATTCTCCCACTCGGTTTATCTTGTTCGTGTCTTTGTTACTGTTGTGTTCAGTCTATATCTCCTGCGTGTTAGTTTTGTCCCTTGCCTTTGTGCATTGTATATCTCCTGAGTGTTAGTTTTGCCCCTTGCCTTTGTGCAGTGTTCTTTTCGTTTCTCCGTTAGAGTAACGGACACGGCTTTTGTTATTTCCCCAGTTCTTGTGTTAATAAAAGAATCTGAGTTTATCTACTGCCTCCGCCTGTCTGTGTCTGACAGAAGACCAGACCTAACTGTACCATGGAGGCAGAAGTCCCCGACTCTTTCCGGACTCTAGTCAAAGAGATATGTCTAAGCCTGTTGCCTCTTTTAGCCTCTCATGTCGGCGTTGTAGCGGCCACCCCTGATCCCCCGACCTACTCCGGAGATCCGGAGGCCTGTGGTGGGTTCCTGCTGCAGTGCACTCTCGCCCTGGAGATGGACTCGCGCCGTTTCCCCACTGAACGTGGCAAGGTGGCGTATATCATCTCGCGCCTGGACGGCCGGGCCCTCCAGTGGGCAGAGAGTGTCTGGCAGCAGGCGGGACCCACCACACAGTCGGTGGACGCATTCGTTAAACACTTCCGGGAGGTCTTCCAGGCTCCGGTCGGCGACTCCGCGGTTCAGGAGCAGCTGCACCACCTGAAACAAGGGAAGACCAGCATCTCGGAGTACGCTCTCCGCTTCAGGACCCTCGCCGCCGCCAGTGGGTGGAACGAACCTGCACTTCTCACCACCTTCCGCCTGGGCCTGGAACCCTCCCTGCGCCTCCACCTGGCGGCGTGCGACGACTCCATCGGCCTGGAGCGTTTCATCCAGCTTGCCATTCGGGTGGCGCACCGGAGAGAGGGCTGCCTGCCACCTGTCTCCCGCGCCGCTCCGTCTCCCCTCCGACCCGCTCCTTCCGACTCCGCACCCGAGACCCCCATGGAAATAGACCCCCCTGAGATCCACCGTCCGGAGACCCCATGGAGATAGACTCCGTCAGGCTATGTCCACCGAGCGACGCAGGCGGATGACGCAGGCGGATGACGCAGGGTCTGTGTCTGTACTGTGGCGCTACGGGTCACCTCCTCCGCACTTGCCCTGTTCGTCCGCCTCGCGTCCAGGTGAGTTCTATCTGTCTACAACCATCTGTTTCACCATCGCAGTTGGTACCAGTAACCCTCAGTGTTGCAGGTGTGTCCTTCTCAGCCCGGGCCCTCCTCGACTCTGGCTCCGCCGGGAACTTCATCGCCGGCTCCCTCTGCCGACGCCTGAAACTGCCGCGTCGGGAGAGCCCCCACCCCTACGTCGTGCACTCCGTAGTGGGTCGGCCCATGACCCGGCAGACCATCCGGCACGCCGTGGGCCCCCTTACACTCCAGATCGGAGCCACGCACAAGGAGAGTATTGACCTGCTGGTTCTCGAAGAGGCCACCGTGGACCTAATCCTGGGCCGCCCGTGGTTGGTCCAGCATGCTCCGGTGGTGGATTGGGCCACCGGAGAGATCATAAAGTGGGGCGATGAGTGTTCCACCCGGTGTCTGTCTTGTCCTTCTGTTCCTAGGTCCCTGCCCAAACACTCCGCACTGGTGTTGGGAACCACCTTGGTTGAGAGTCCACTTTCTGCACTCAGCACCACTATCCCCCTTCAGCCACAGCAGCAGCACTTTCCCCAGGTTCCTACCCCTGTGTCTGTCCCTGGCCAGCAGCCTCACCACTGTCAGCTACTCCCTGCCCGGCAGCCTCATGGTCGGTACCGGCAGCAGTACATCCTCCAGCAACGGCAGCCGGATCCTCCGAACTCCCCACAGACTTCTCTCCCCGGGCAGGTCCCACCTGGGGCACCAGCCTCTGTTTCCCCCGTGTTCATTCACCCTATAGTCCATGTCTTTTCACGTAAACCCCATCATGCCCCTCACAATGTTTCTCCTCTCTCCCCAGCTTCCGATGCACGGCCTGAGCCTCCTTTGCCGCTCCTGTTGGACGCCGGCCCGGCCGCTCCCCGAGGTCGGGGTCGTCCCCGCCGGCATAGCCGGCGCCCGGGCCGTCGTACTCCAGGAGCGGCCCCTGAAGGGGGGGGTAATGTCAGGTCTGCATCGGATCTGGTCACGGCCACGCCCCCTCACTCTACGCCACGGTCTCTCAGCTCATCTCCTCGTTTGCACTCACCTCTTCAAGCCCGATCACCTTCACCTGAGTTTTGATTAGTGTCACCTGGTCTCCACTCTACTTAAGCCTCCCTCCCGCTTCACTTGGTGTCTGGTCTCGTCGCTATAACCTTGTTTCCTGTTTCCTCGTATGCTCCCTTCGTCTTCCGTGATCTCCGGCATCACCACCCGCGTAAGCCTAGACTTCCCCGTGAATATTCTCCCACTCGGTTTATCTTGTTCTTTGTTACTGTTGTGTTCAGTCTATATCTCCTGCGTGTTAGTTTTGTCCCTTGCCTTTGTGCATTGTATATCTCCTGAGTGTTAGTTTTGCCCCTTGCCTTTGTGCAGTGTTCTTTTCGTTTCTCCGTTAGAGTAACGGACACGGCTTTTGTTATTTCCCCAGTTCTTGTGTTAATAAAAGAATCTGAGTTTATCTACTGCCTCCGCCTGTCTGTGTCTGACAGCTATATGAAACGCGTAGATGTGCGTTTGGCATAAAGCTGCGCTCAGAGATGGGGAGGACGAAAATAATCACTCTTTAGGTCAATCGTCCAGCAGTGGAAAATGCCCTCAAGAATTCACCCATAAGGCGAAAAAAGCAGGTTAGACTTAGAGGTATACATTAATATTGGCTATTTAATGTCTGGTGCATGTTCTGACCGTTGTTCAATTTTCAAGCGCCCCGTGCCAACTCTATGGGCCATCAAATTTCCTGGTTCGTCATCATATTTACTTTAGCCTCAGTTGCAAATGTACTTTAGCCTCAGTTGCAAATGCACGATAGTCTCAAAATATCACACTAGAATATGGTGACATTGTGGAAATGTAACAGAAATTGTAAACGCAACATGTTGGTGAATTCTCGACATTAAAAAAAATGGTAAAGCAAACAAATAGGCATGTTTCCTTGACTTGTAAGCACTGGCAGTGTCAGACTCCCATGATGATAGCTGGAGCTCTGAGAAATCATTCAGGTAAAGTCTCAGTTGTATGATGTATGTGGAGGAAGACTGATTTTAAAGAAAGAGGGGTTGGATTTGAATGCAAATGTCAGATGTCTGTCTCATGGGAATGCAAAGCCATACCTCAGCATGGTTGACTAAATTATTTTAATCATTGGAAATCCAACAATGTATTTACATCAGAGAAATTTGACAGACATTTGTTTTTCACTACTCAGAACCTTAAGGAATTCAGCCAAATACCTTCCGAGTGTATGTGTGCTGGCGTGTTAGCTAATTTTCCTTCATCTAGGGGCAACTAATACTTTTGACACCTGTTTGTGCAATATAAAAGTGCTCAACACATCCAAGTCAAGTGGGTTTTATTGTCATTTCAACCATATGCACTGTATATAGTGAGACGAAAAATCTTTCACCATTGATAAAGTGGTGTTACATTTAAAATATATTAAAAGACATTTGAGACAGGCTACATTTATATTTCATATCATATTCATTTCATATTCATTTATATCACATTAATTTCATATTCATTTATATCATATTCATTTATAATTCATATCATATTTGATACAGATCAATATGATGGTAACATTGTATCAGATAGGTAAACATTACTATTACTACTATTTAATCTACCATTATGGGCATGGGTTCTGTACAACAATAATCAGGCATTTTATTGTGAAGTAGGCCTACTATTAAAGTACTAGGTGGTCTTGTTGCAGTTGTCTGAAGCTTGTGAGTGGTTCATTCATGGGTAAACTGATGATCAGTGAAGCTCAGAGAGGAACAGGAGGTTTTTGTACAGCGATATTTCACTGTGTGAGCGGGAACTCTTCACTGTGTCCACAGTGATACTCAGCCTCATCCTCTATCTGAACTCCACTGATAGTGAAGGTATGATCAGCTCTAGTGTAGGAGCCACTGAAACGACTCGGGGTGCCAGAGAACCTTGTATAACTATCATAAATTAGGAGTTTAGGTGGCTGTCCTGGTTTGAGCTGATACAACTCCATGTCACGATCAATGACTTGAGAGGCTTTGCACATAATCTTCACTGTGTCCTGTGGCCGGGCAGTGATGACAGCAGGAGACTGATCTACTGTGATGATTCCCAGAGAACCTAAGAGAACAGAGAAAAAAATTTAAAAATTACAAATTTAAAGAAAGGTAATTTGACTTTAGATCCCTCAAATTTCAAATAGTCAGGCCTACATGCAAAGCATTTCATGCATGTATTGCTAATGTTAGAGACATCACACTTATTATAAGTCAACGTTATTTTAGGTGAAATAACTAGACATGCCTGTGATCCAGAGAGTCAAAAGGGTTATATGTGCTGCACCCATGATGATAGCTTTGGGTCTGAGACACCACTTAGTTCTCTAAGCAGTGGCTTCATGTGTGTGGAGGCGCACTGTCTTATAACACAGAATAGGTAAATATGAATGCAAATCAGTAGTAGATCTTTGCTGTCTGACAGGAAGGAACTGAACAGTGTAAAGCCCTTGACAAAATGAATATATTCATGTCCAACATCTTTTCAGAGAAAAACTTTTCTATTAATGATATTATTTTCTTTTCAATAAGCAAGGTTGATTCACTGTTTTCTCCTGCCATCTGGTCTGCACATTAATACCAAAGATCATTTAATACTGACAAAGATAGAGCAACATAATATGTTACAATGAGAGCAAATGTGAATAGTTCTGGTCTGCGAAAGTGGGAGTGCAGCGATCTTCTATTGAACAAGGAACTTAATGGATGTTTGTGCCTCTCTGTCTACTTTTACTTTCTGTGTTAATACTCTCTGAATACTAAATGAATTTATGCTGAGATGTTTTCATGAGGGGATACTCATCTCAAAAATGGCAATATTCTCTTCTCTTCATTTTCTATCCATAATGTAATTCATCCATTATATACATATTTATCATTTGCCATTTAAATCCATCATAAAATGGTCACATCTATTTATCTTATTTGAAATAAAATAAAATGCATGCATTGCAGAAGGGCAATATGGCAACAGTGTTGGCCTATGTGATTGTAAATAATTTGTCATGCATAACTTGTCAAGGCTTTTTGAAATACTGCTATATATTTCTGGTAACACTTTAGATTAGGGTACACATACAGTGTAGCAGCTTATTAGCAACTATAACTAGCAGTTTATTAACATGGAAATGAGTAACATACTGGCCATTTACATTTATGCATTTTAGCAGAAGCTTTTATCCAAAGCGACTTACAACTCGTCAGCTATCAAGCATTCAGGGCCAGTCTCCCCTAGAGCAACTTAGGGTTAAGTGCCTTGCTCAAGGGCACAACGATGGCAGCGGGGATTCGAACCCACAACTTTTCAGGCTGCTTGCACGCTACCCAGGTTCCTTAACCGCTACGCTGTCACCACCCCGTCGCAAGTCACTTATTAATACCTTACTTTGCCCATAATAGACTATTAAATAAGAATTTCTCTATTTTAAACTCCTAATTACTGTTTATTTGTAGCTAGTAAATTGTTGTATATGTTGTAATGATCTTGATATGCTTTGGTTAGAATTGGGCTTATAAAGTAGGCTAGTAGTTCAACAGGGAACTAAACTACAAGAGTCTAATGGTTTCCAAATAAGTCCTTTTGACGCAGAATAACTGTTCCTGAGAATAACTGTTCCTGTTGTACTACCACCTTAGAAGCCCCTTACTGAGCAAAGCATGTTGAGATCATAATTCATAAACAACAATTAGCTTACTTACTATGAATAAGCAGTAATTAAGAGTTTAGGAGAAATTCTAGTTAATGGTCTGCTATGGGTAGAATAAGCTCATGCAGAATAAGGTATTAATAAGTGTCTTGCGATGACTAACACATATCTAGTATGTTATTAATTTGCATGGTAATAAACTGCCAGCTAATGGTGAATACGGGTGCCCTAATATAAAGTGCTACCAACTTTTCTACTTTTCTACCAACTGCTACAAACTCTTCTTACTTTTCTTTTTGGACCCTGTTCTATAATTGTTAATGTTTATGTTTATTTATTTAAGAAGGGACAATATATATTCAAATACAGCATGGTAAGATCTGGTAACTGTGGCTCATGCATATTCCATGATGGCACAGAACGGCACACCCAAAGGAAATGTTCTTTTGTTGCAAGATTTGCATTGAGCTTTAGGTGCACCAGGGCCCTTGTGTTTGCAGGGACCCCTGACATTAGGGCGATGACCTATTTCTACACTATCAATGGATACAGTCTTACTACTGATAGAAAATTGTCTAAATCTATAGCAATCTAATTAGTTATACAACACAATCATGGTGGTAGGCCTACCTGGCCTCACCCTCCTCCAACTCATACAGGTTTTCTCCCTGTTTTCTTTATTTTACATATTTTGGATTTCACTAATAATACTTTGCATGTAAGTAAGATGATAATTGCAATTTCCTCATTTTTTTTTAAATTCCAGATATTTACAAAACATTACAAAGTCTGCAAGGAAATCTGCTTGTCTAATCATTTCTCTTTGTAGCCTACTGCTTGCTCGTAATGCCAAAGTCCAAAAATGGTGCTCAGAAAAGAAGAGAAAGAGTTGGATATGCGTAACTCCAAATTGCCGAAACTGGGTGTATTTTTAAATCAGTCTTGCCCGGATCCAGTAGCTGCTAGTGCTAGCGTTAGCACTTTTAAAGATAACCTGTTAGCGTCAACAGAAGGCAGGCAGAGTTAACTTCTTAATGGGTGAGTGCAGGTTACTTTTCTTATTGCAACTGACTGGTTCATGTGGTTATGGTTAGATGGCCGCTGTGCCAGGAGTGTTTTTTGTCTATCTAATCGGCTGTGTTTGCTTTTTTGATTATGTCATTGTTGTGCTGTTTGGGAAATATGCTTGTCTGTTCAGCTGAATGGGTTATTTGTGTTCTGTTTTTGCGACATTGGCTTTAGGTTTAGCTAAATGTTTGTCAGAACAACTAAACAAGATTCGCGCAGGAGGGAGTTACAGTAGCTGCAGGAGTACGAGAGGTAGCTGGACGAAAGTTCTTTTAGATTTTATGCTGTGAGGCTTTGACTGTACTGGCCGCGCTGGAGCGCCACTGCCATTGGTTTTTATTAGCCTGCTCTGCAGCTGCTTCCATTCTTATTGCCAACGTTGTGGCTTTCTCTAAAGTCAAATCAGGCTTTAATTAAAAGTCCTCTCTTATTTTATCGCTTAGTAGGTGTTCCAGCAATTGGTCGCTAATCGTCTTCTTTAAATTATCATCACCGAAGTTACATTTCACGGATAGCGCGCAGCTACATACTGACAGTCTCATTGGGTAGCTGCGATCGCTTTCGGAACCTATGTCGCTGTACTGCAACGTTTACTTTGGGAGTGAAATGAGTTTCCGGCGCGGATACAGCCTCTTCATAACCTGTATCGGGTAGCGAGCGAGTAAAAATCCTCTATCCCTCAGCTCCAAGACAGTGAAATAAAGTAGCTCTCTTGTGGACTGTTGGCCACGCGTTCCACGTTGTATCTGTTACTAGCATGTAGTTAAACATTCCAAGCCATATGCCGAACGGCATGGCCGGATCTCCCGGACAAGGCAAAAACACTGCAGGCGTAGTAATGTGGAGCGGTCAAATGCAGACATTTTTTCTGACAATGGAGGGCTATACGGAGAGGATAGGCTGACTATGATCTTGTTGCTATAGAGCGTTTTTTTTTTACTGCAGTCGTAGGCTAGGTTATTTTTTCCCACATATAGACATAGTAGCTTAGGCCAATGTCAATGAGGCGAGTCAAAGTAGGTCACGTCATGCAGTGCCCAATTACGTCACAACTCTTTGTGACGCAACAAGTCAAGTACCTATAAAGTCGGCTTCAAAGAGTTGATTGCATCCAGACGGACAGGACAGGCAGTGGATTAGTGGCAGAGCTACAAATTGATGTAAGAAATCAAGTACAGAGTTCAATAAGGTGAGAAACAGATTAAAAGTAGACAATGATAAATCAAAATATAGGATGGTCTAAAGCAAAGTTTCTAGGCAATGAGTGTTAGAGCCAATCGGGTAAAGCTATAGACTCAACAGTTTGTAATTTGCTCGTTGTTTTGGTTTTAGATGGACAGGCTTTGTGCCAGCACACAGGCTCGCTTGTCAGAGCCTATGAGGAAAGATGTAGAGAGTGCTTTTGCAGACTTAGAGGAAGAACATGTACAGAAATTACAGGTCATGAAAGCAACTGTTAACAAACTCTTCAGCGACATAGAGAGCCTGGAGGAAGAAAAAAAGTTGCTCCATCAGCAGTCGGTAATTGAAAAGGAAAAGTTTAGGATGGAGATGGAAGCTTTTTGCAAGGCAGAGCAGAGGAAAAGTCAGGCAACCATCGAGGAGCTTTCTGCCACGTTTAAGGAGGCAAACGTGGAGAGGCTAAAAGAGATGGAGAGGATGGAGGCCAACTTCCAGAGCCTCATGTCAAGAATGAAGCGGGATCACGAGGAAAAGGAGAAGTCCACCAACATGATCAATGAGGCTCTCGTGAAGGAGATAGAAAATCAGGCAGCCTCCTGGAATGAGCAGCTGCAAAAAATAAAAGAAGAATACGAGGCTGCTGCTCAGAATATCAGTTTACAGCTGAAGGAGAAGAACGAGCAACTACTGCGCCTTGAAAATGGGAGATCTAAGTTCTTGGCGGCCATTGACATGATGACCGAGGAAAAAGAAAACCTCACCTTGTCAGGTGCCATGAACACAGCCATTGCCAAACAGAGGCTGGTTTCAGAATTGAGGGCCCACGCAGAGACATGGGTGTTTGGAAATGTAATGTATTCATTTTCTTTAACATGAAATTATGCCGTTTTAGTCATGGATTTTTGACACGAAGAGCATTCTTCTGAGGCAACAGAGCTTAGTCTTTTTCTTTTTATTCCGTAGGCATCAAGACAACCCCCAGTTGTGGGCCGTGTGAGTGAAAATATCCCAAAAGTTTTCCTGAGGTGGAAGATTAGAGACGACTGGAGAAAACTGCAGGGAAATCAAGCCTTCCTCAATGATGACCTTCAGGTACTGTGCATACACACAAACATCGCCTTTTACGTATTTGTGATACAAAAGTGTTTAAAATTTAACAATGTACATCTGAACTTTTCCTTTTTCTTAGACCTTTGCCCTTAGCAAAGAAATTGAGGCTAAAATACAGCAAGTTATTGCAGCGGAGGACAAACTTACAAAAAAATGTAAAGAAAAGCTGCAGAAATTTAGAAATGAAGCCCAGCAGAGGGAGGCCAAGCTAGCTCAGGCCAAGCTAAAAGAGTTAGCAAAGCTGGATAAAAAGAGAAGAGAGATAATTGAAAAGATGCAGAAGGCAGAGCAGAAGGAGGCAAAGAGAAGGCAGCTGAAAGAAAAGAAGCAGAGGGAAGAAAATGAGAAAAAGGAAGCTAGAGAGCAGAAAAAGGCAGAGGCCATGAGGCAGCGTGAGGCAAAGCGTGCTGAAAGAGACCGTAGACTTCAAGAAGATTCCCCCGGTGTCTGGCGGAGATTCTTCAGGGCCTGCTTCTACGTCAAAACAAACACCTTTGCTTCAAGCCTTCACCACTCTTAATGCGTAAAGGTCCCTTCTATAGTTGCACATGATTTCTCCCCATAATTTTTCTCCATTTTGGCTCTGAATTGAAACGTCTCTCTCTTGAACACATTTGACTCCACCACTATCAGAATCATCTGATATCATTGCTTACTCAAATAAAACAGCAATGACAAATAGTTCTGGTTCAGACTCCTTTATTAGAGATGTTGATTGTTGGGAGGGAGACTTGGACTGGTATTCTGTGAAACCTGGCAAATGTTAAATGAGCTAGTGCACCAGGACACCGTGGTGTGGGTTAGGGTAAGGATAAGTTTGGCTTGCAGTTGCCACTGATTTTCCCAGGCTATGTATTTTTGCCATCAGAGCATCTATTTAAAATTTCTCTGTTGCAGCTCAGTTGATGGAGCGAGGCAGATGCTCCATTCATTACTGAAAAAAGTCATTCATCCTTTTTTTGGAAGCCTAGTGCGTAGGTAGGCTAGGCCATGCTACTCAGAGAACAGCACACTCACTGACGGAATGCTATTAAATGGGGAGCTCAGAAGATCTCCAGGTGCAGAAGAGTGGGTCTTCTTCAGTGGTCCTTTTCCAAAGTGATGGAATAGAATTCATGCTCTGCTTAATGACCTTGACCTCTACAGTATCACAGACCTGTCATAAATGTGTCATGATTGCAATGATGACATATTTTCCGACAAAAAAACATTATAATATTATAAATAATGTTGTAGTGTGTGTGTGTGTGTGCATGTATGTGTGTGTGTGCGCATACGCAGGTTTAGTTCAGACTGATGTAATTACTGAAGCATGGAAGCACTCATAGGTTTTTGTACGGTGATATTTCACTGTATGATTACACACTATATAATTTAATATCATATATGATGCAGATCAGTATGATAAGAACTGTGCTACCAGATAAGTAATTACTATTATGGGCATGGGTTCTGTACAACAATAATCAACAATTTATTGTGAAGTAGGCCTACTATTAAAGTACTATGTGGTTTTCTTGCAGCTGTCTGGAGTATGTGAGTGGTTCATTCATGGGTAAACTGTGATGATCAGTGAAGCTAAGTGAGGAACAGAGGGTTTTTGTACATATTATATATAGCGATATTTCACTGTGTGAGCGGGTACGCTTCACTTTGTCCACAGTGATACTCAGCCTCATCCTCTATCTGAACTCCACTGATGGTGAAGGTATGATCAGCTCTAGTGTAGGAGCCACTGAAACGACTCGGGGTGCCAGAGAACCTTGTATCACTATTATAAATTAAGAGTTTAGGTGGCTGTCCTGGTTTGAGCTGATACAACTCCATGTCACGATCAATGACTTGAGAGGCTTTACAGAGAATCTTCACTGTGTCCTGTGGCCGGGCAGTGATGACAGCAGGAGACTGATCTACTGTGATGATTCCCAGAGAACCTAAGAGAACAGAGAAAAAAATTTTAAAATTACAAATTTAAAGAAAGATCATTTTACTTTAGATCCCTGAAATTTCAAATAGTCAGGCCTACATAGTACATTGCAAAGCATTTCATGCATGTATTGCAAATGTTAGAGACATCACACTTATTGTAAGTCACCGTTATTTCAGGTAAAATAACTAATTTGGCACAAATCAAAAGAAAGTAGACATGCCTGTGATCCAGAGAGTCAAAATGTGCTGCACCCATGATTATAGCTTTGGGTCTGAGACACCACTTAGTTCTCTAAGCAGTGGCTTCATGTGTGTGGAGGCGCACTGTCTTATAACACAGAATAGGTAAATATGAATGCAAATCAGTAGTAGATCTTCTCTGTCTCATAGGAAGGAACTGAACAGACGTTTGTGCCTCTCAGTCTGCTTTTACTCTCTGTGTTAATACTCTCTGAATACTGAATGAATTTATGCTGAGATGTTTATGCTGAGGGGATACTAATCTCAAAAATGGCAATATTCTCTTCTCTTCATTTTCTATCCATAATGTAATTCATCCATTATATACATATTTGTTATTTGCCATTTAAATCCATCATAAAATGGTCACATCTATTTATCTTATTTGAGATCAAATAAAATGCATGCATTGCAGAAGGGCAATATGGCAACAGTGTTGGCCTATGTGATTGTAAATAATTTGTCATGCATAACTTGTCAAGGCTTTTTGAAATACTGCTATATATTTCTGGTGACACTTTAGATTAGTGTACACATACAGTGTAGCAGCTTATTAGCTTATTAGCAGCTATAACTAGCAGTTTATTAACATGCAAATTAGTAACATACTAGCTATTTGTAGGTCATTACAAGTCACTTATTAATACCTTACTTTACCCGTAATAGACTATTAAATAAGAATTTCTCTATTTTAAACTCCTTATTACTGTTTATTTGTAGCTAGTAAGTTGTGGTATATGATTCATGATCTTAATATGTTTTGGTTAGAATTGGGCTTATAAAATAGTAGTTCAAGAGGGCGAGTTATTCTCCTTCAATAATATTTAGAACAGATGGTCTATTCATAGGAACAAAACCCAAAACTACAAGAGTCTAATGGTTTCCAAATAAGTCCTTTTGACGCAGAATAACTGTTCCTGAGAATAACTGTTCGTGTTGTACTGCCACCTTGGAGGCCCCTTACTGAGCAAAGGATGTTGAGATCATAATTCATATACAACAATTAGCTTACTTACTATGAATAAGCAGTAATTAAGAGTTTAAGAGAAATTCTAGTTAATGGACTGCTATAGGTAGAATAAGCTCATGCAGAATAAGGTATTAATAAGTGTCTTGCGATGACTAACACATATCTAGTATGTTATTAATTTGCATGGTAATAAACTGCCAGCTAATGGTGAATACGGGTGCCCTAATATAAAGTGCTACCAACTTTTTCCACCAGAGCACTCTTCTTACTTTTCTTTTTGGACCCTGTTCTATAATTGTTAATGTTTATGTTTATTTATTTAAGAAGGGACAATATATATCCAAATACAGCGTGGTAAGATCTGGTAACTGTGGCTCATGCATATTCCATGATGGCACAGAACGACACACCCAAAGGAAATGTTCTTTTGTTGCAAGATTTGCATTGAGCTTTAGGTGCACCAGGGCCCTTGTGTTTGCAGGGACCCCTGACATTAGGGCAATGACCTATTTCTACACTATCAATGGATACAGTCTTACTACTGATAGAAAATTGTCTAAATCTATAGCAATCTAATTAGTTATACAACACAATCATGGTGGTAGGCCTACCTGGCCCCACCCTCCTCCAACTCATACAGGTTTTCTCCTTGTTTTCTTTATTTTACATATTTTGGATTTCACTAATAATACTTTGAATGTAAGTTCGATGATAATTGCAATTTCCTCATTTTTTTTTTATTCCAGATATTTACAAAACATTACAAAGTCTGCAAGGAAATCTGCTTGTCTAATCATTTCTCTTTGTAACCTACTGCTTGCTCTTAAAGCCAAAGTCCAAAAATGGTGCTCAGAAAAGAAGAGAAAGAGTTGGATATGCGTAACTCCAAATTGCCGAAACTGGGTGTATTTTTAAATCAGTCTTGCACGGATCCAGTAGCGGCTAGTGCTAGCGTTAGCAATATTAAAGATAACATATTAGCGTCAACAGAAGGCAGGCAGAGTTAACTTCTGAATGGGTGAGTGCAGGTTACTTTTCTTATTGCAACTGACTGGTTCATGTGGCTATGGTTAAATGGCCGCTGTGCCAGGAGTGTATCTGTCTATCTAATCGGCTGTGCTTTTTTGATTATGTCATTGTTGTGCTGTTTGGGAAATATGCTTGTCTGTTCAGCTGAATTGGTTATTTGTGTTCTGTTTTTGCGACATTGGCTTTAGGTTTAGCTAAATGTCAGAACAACTAAACAAGATTCACGCAAAGGAGGGAGTTACAGTAGCTGCAGGAATACGAGAGGTAGCTGGACGAAAGTTCTTTTAGATTTTATGCTGTGAGGCTTTGGCTGTACTGGCCACGCTGGAGCGCCACTGCCATTGGTTTTTATTAGCCTGCTCTGCAGCTGCTTCCATTCTTATTGCCAACGTTGTGGCTTTCTCTAAAGTCAAATCAGGCTTTAATTAACAGTCTCTCTCTTATTTTATCGCTTAGTAGGTGTTCCAGCAATTGGTCGCTAATCGTCTTCTTTAAATTATCATCACCGAAGTTACATTTCACGGATAGCGCGCAGCTACATACTAAGTGACAGTCTCATTGGGTAGCTGCGATCGCTTTCGGAACCTATGTCGCTGTACTGCAACGTTTACTTTGGGAATGAAATGAGTTTCCAGCGCGGATACAGCCTCTTCATAACCTGTATCGGGTAGTGAGCGAGTAAAAATCCTCTATCCCTCAGCTCTAAGACAGTGAAATTAAGTAGCTCTCTTGTGGCCTGTTGGCCACGCGTTCCACGTTGTATCTATTACTAGCATATAGTTAAACATTCCAAGCCACATGCCGAACGGCATGGCCGGATCTCCCGGACAAGGCAAAAACACTGCAGGCGTAGGAATGTGGAGCGGTCAGATGCAGACATTTTTTCTGACAATGGAGGGCTATACGGAGAGGATAGGCTGACTATGATCTTGTTGGTATAGAGCGTTTTTTTTTTTTTTTTTTACTGCAGTCGTAGGCTAGGTTATTTTTCCCCACATATAGGCATAGTAGCTTAGGCCAATGTCAATGAGGCGAGGCAAAGTAGGTCACGTCATGCAGTGCCCAATTACGTCACAACTCTTTGTGACACAACAAGTCAAGTACCTATAAAGTCGGCTTCAAAGAGTTGATTGCATCCAGACGGACAGGACAGGCAGTGGATTAGTGGCAGAGCTACAAATTGATGTAAGAAATCAAGTACAGAGTTCAATAAGGTGAGAAACAGATTAAAAGTAGACAATGATAAATCAAAATATTGGATGGTCTAAGCAAAGTTTCTAGGCAATGAGTGTTAGAGCCAATCGGGTAAAGCTATAGACTCAACAGTTTGTAATTTGCTTGTTGTTTTGGTTTTAGATGGAAAGGCTTTGTGCCAGCACACAGGTTCGCTTGTCAGAGCCTATGAGGAAAGATGTAGAGAGTGCTTTTGCAGACTTAGAGGAAGAACATGTACAGAAATTACAGGTCATGAAAGCAACTGTTAACAAACTCTTCAGCGACATAGAGAGCCTGGAGAAAGAAAAAAAGTTGCTCCATCAGCAGTTGGTAATTGAAAAGGAAAAGTTTAGGATGGAGATGGAAGCTTTTTGCAAGGCAGAGCAGAGGAAAAGTCAGGCAACCATCGAGGAGCTTTCTGCCACGTTTAAGGAGGCAAACGTGGAGAGGCTAAAAGAGATGGAGAGGATGGAGGCCAACTTCCAGAGCCTCATGTCAAGAATGAAGCGGGATCACGAGGAAAAGGAGAAGTCCACCAACATGATCAATGAGGCTCTTGTGAAGGAGATAGAAAATCAGGCAGCCTCCTGGAATGAGCAGCTGCAAAAAATAAAAGAAGAATACGAGGCTGCTGCTCATAATATCAATTTACAGCTGAAGGAGAAGAACGAGCAACTACTGCGCCTTGAAAATGGGAGATCTAAGTTCTTGGCGGCCATTGACATGATGACCGAGGAAAAAGAAAACCTCACCTTGTCAGGTGCCATGAACACAGCCATTGCCAAACAGAGGCTGGTTTCAGAATTGAGGGCCCACGCAGAGACATGGGTGTTTGGAAATGTAATGTATTCATTTTCTTTAACATGAAATTATGCCGTTTTAGCCATGGATTTTTGACACGAAGAGCATTCTTCTGGGGCGACAGAGCTTAGTCTTTTTCTTTTTATTCCGTAGGCATCAAGACAACCCCCAGTTGTGGGCCGTGTGAGTGAAAATATCCCAAAAGTTTTCCTGAGGTGGAAGATTAGAGACGACTGGAGAAAATTGCAGGGAAATCAAGCCTTCCTCAATGATGACCTTCAGGTACTGTGCATACACACAAACATCGCCTTTTACGTATTTGTGATACAAAAGTGTTTAAAATTTAACAATGTACATCTGAACTTTTCCTTTTTCTTAGACCTTTGCCCTTAGCAAAGAAATTGAGACTAAAATACAGCAAGTTATTGCAGCGGAGGACAAACTTGCTCAAAAATCAAAAGAAAAGCTGCAGAAATTTAGAAATGAAGCCCAGCAGAGGGAGGCCAAGCTAGCTCAGGCCAAGCTAAAAGAGTTAGCAAAGCTGGATAAAAAGAGGAGAGAGATAATTGAAAAGATGCAGAAGGCAGAGCAGAAGGAGGCAAAGAGAAGGCAGCTGAAAGAAAAGAAGCAGAGGGAAGAAAATGAGAAAAAGGAAGCTAGAGAGCAGAAAAAGGCAGAGGCCATGAGGCAGCGTGAGGCAAAGCGTGCTGAAAGAGACCGTAGACTTCAAGAAGATTCCCCCGGTGTCTGGCGGAGATTCTTCAGGGCCTGCTTCTAGGTCAAAACAAACACCTTTGCTGCAAGCCTTCACCACTCTTAATGCGTAAAGGTCCCTTCTATAGTTGCACATGATTTCTCCCCATAATTTTTCTCCATTTTGGCTCTGAATTGAAACTTCTCTCTCTTGAACACATTTGACTCCACCACTATCAGAATCATCTGATATCATTGCTTACTCAAATAAAACAGCAATGACAAATAGTTCTGGTTCAGACTCCTTTATTAGAGATCTTGATTGTTGGGAGGGAGGTTTGGACTGGTATTCTGTGAAACCTGGCAAATGTTAAATGAGCTAGTGCACCAGGACACCGTGGTGTGGGTTAGGGTAAGGATGAGTTTGGCTTGCAGTTGCCACTGATTTTCCCAGGCTATGTATTTTTGCCATCAGAGCATCTATTTAAAATTTCTCTGTTGCAGCTCAGTTGATGTTGGAGCGAGCCAGATGCTCCATTCATTACTGAAAAAAGTCATTCATCCTTATTTGGAAGCCTAGTGCGTAGGTAGGCTAGGCCATGCTACTCAGAGAACAGCGCACTCACTGACCGAATGCTATTAAATGGGGAGCTCAGAAGATCTCCAGGTGCAGAAGAGTGGGTCTTCTTCAGTGGTCCTTTTCCAAAGTGATGGAATAGAATTCATGCTCTGCTTAATGACCTTGACCTCTACAGAATCACAGACCAAGAAAAAGCAGAAAACCATCTTTTTTATCAAAGAGCTCAATCCATCACTAGACAGTTCACTTCATAGGATCTTGATCATGATTGCAGAACAAATTTTAGAAAGGTAATCTCTCTCTCTCTCTCCCACTCTCCCTCTCTCTCTCTCACACACACACACACAAACACACAAATGACAATACAGTATGTATGGACACTACTGTTTAAGAACTAAAGAAGTGTAAAGAAATTAAATGTATGCAGGCTACTCAACTGATATGAATAATTCATTTTGCATCACTTGCAGTAGGCCTGCATCCATTTGTCTGTGCAGTCAAATGCACTCAGCGTATAACTGGAGGGTAACTTCGTATTAAGGAAAACGAACAGGTTGGCATTAGCAAATAGCGTAATATGAACATTAGGCTATATGATGTGCGTTTGGCATATAGCTGCGCTCAGAGATGGGGAGGACGAAAATAATCACTCTTTAGGTCAATCGTCCAGCAGTGGAAAATGCCCTCAAGAATTGAACCATAATGCAAAAAAGCAGGTTAGACTTAGAGGTATACATTAATATTGGCTATTTAATGTCTGGTGCATGTTCTGACCGTTGTTCAATTTTCAAGCGCCCCGTGCCAACTCTATGGTCCATCAAATTTCTTGGTTCGTCATCATATTTACTTTAGCCAAATGCACGATAGTCTCAAAATATCACACTAGAATATGGTGACATTGTAGAAATGTAACTGAAATTGTAACCGCAACATGTTGGTGAATTGTCGACGTTAAAAAAAACGGTAAAGCAAACAAATATGCATGTTTCCTTGACTTCTAAGCATTGGCAGTGTCAGACTCACAGAAATTAGCAAAGCAGTTCAAAAATGTCTTCAATCCAAAACGCAAACGAAATGCTATTCGAAAAAATGTTCTAGAAAGCTGCTTACGACCTGTCTAATTTCATCCATGTCCACTCGATCTTGGCACTATAGCACTCGGTTTTGCGCGTTCTTGGGTAAGGGGAGGATGTCCGATTTTTTTTACGAGTGAGGAGAAGAGCTTTTCTACCATTTAACCAACCTTTAAGCGAAAAAAGATTAGATGCTTTCGGAAAGGTGGAGCGGTCAAATGCCAAGAGTAACTGCACGATTACAGTAATCCTGTAATAACTGTGACATTTTTTTAATGACAATGGAGGGCTATTCGGAGAGGATAGCTTGACTATGCACTTGTTGATATAGAGCGTTTTTTTTCGTACTAGACTTGTAGACTAGGTTATTTTTTCCAACGTATAGGCATAGTAGCCAAAATGTTGGGCAAACACTATTTAGGCCAATACGTTAATTGAAATAAACATTGACACAGGATCTGAAAATGTACCAGATTTAGCCAAAGGCTTAGACAAAGACTTGAAAAATAAAGAACTGAAAGATATGTACTGACTGTATAATCTATCAATTAACAGTGCAAGTGTTGGGAACAATGGGTATTGGTACATCCCAAAAAAGGTAATGAATTATTATTTTTATTATGATTTTTATAATGAATTATTATTATTTACTAATGTGTTTTGAACTGCAGTGGTAAAATACAATGGCTCATGTTTAGTTGTTTTTGAAATTGTCTGGAACTTGTGTGTGGTTCATTCATGGGTAAACTGTGAGCTTTGAGTAAAGCTGAGAGAGGAGCAGGAGGTTTTTATTTCACTGTGTGAATAAGAACTCTTCACTATGCTGGCAGTAGTACACAGCCTCATTCTCTATCTGAACTCCACTGATGGTGAAGGTGGTGAGAGCCCCAGTCAAAGACTCTGAAAACAAATTCTGATATTCTAGAGGCACTGCTACAGATTGGAAGCTTTGGAGGTTGCCCAGGTTTGAACTGGTGTGGATTGGACTTCCTGTGGTGTTTGAGCAATGTTATCTAATGGGAGAACAAAGAGGAACATTTACTACAATTAACATGAAATCGACATTGTATGTACCAAAGAAACCAGATAATATATCAATGCATGCAGATTTCCTTTAAAAATGTTAGCGGTGTGCTATATATTCAGAATGTGACTTTACCTGTTAACCAAGTAATTTTTGCGGTCTGTTTCGAAGGAGCCCTCTGCTGTCTTCTTCTCTGCCCCAAAGTCCTTAACAGCTGCTCATCATTTTTGTCATCCAGTGTATTTTTGGCCTCCATTGTCTCTGTATCCTCCCCCAGGTTTCGTTGGCCTGCACCTTACTTTCATGCTCCCCCTTTCTGTCTTCCTCCAGCTCCTTCATTCTCACCATGTCTCCCTTCTTATGTCCTCCTCCACCCATTTCCTTTCTCGCTCCTCGGAGGTCTCTCTCTCATTCAGTCCATCGTTTGCATTATTCTGTCTCTTCTCTTCCATTAATTTAGTTGTGAAATCCTCAAGTTTATTGAGACTCTGGAACATCAGGCACATCTCCTTCTCACGTTTTTCTTTGTCATGTTCCATCACTTTAATCATTATTTCCATGTTCCACTCTGTTTCATCTCTCTCTCACTTGGAGCTCCCTTGCTCTCAAATTGTCCATTTCCACTTTCAGATGCAGGTTTTCTGTCTCAAAATTTCTCAACCTTTCCATGTTTTTCTCTTTCGTGGACCAAAATGAGATAATTTGCTGTTGACATTGCAATACTTCTTCCCTTAATTTAATGTTATTTTTCTTTTCCTTCATTCTATGAGATTTAGCAGTCTCTTTGTCTTTGATATCCAATTTTCCATTTCTTTTTTCAAATAAAGTTTTTCTGTCTCAAGTTTATTGAGACTCTGGAGCATCTCCTTCTCATGTTTTTCTTTGTCATGTTCTATCACTTTAATCATTTAATCATTTGTCTTCCATGGACCCACATGATGCAAGTTGCTGTTGCCATGGCAATATTTTTTCGCTTAATTTATTCTGTGAGATATATCAATCTCTTTGTCTTGGAGATCCCTTGAAATCCATTTTTCAATTTCTTTTTTTTAAATGAAGGTTTTCTTTCTCAAGTTTTCTGATGCTCACTGTATATTTCTTATTCATGATGTGACATGAAGCAGTTTGCTGTTGACATTGCTCCTGTAACTATTTCAGATATATAATCTCATAATCAATCCTGTAGTTTTGTTCTCCTCCTGTTTTAGATGTTGGTTGTCTACCTCCATTACTTTGCCATCCTCTCAGTTATATCCTGATGATCACTACTTGTACAGATGCACTCTTTTGTAAACATGAGCCTCATTCCTCCAGCATCCTAATCCTTCCTTCCAGCACCTTCACTTTCACCTTGGTCATTGCTGGACACTCTCAATATTTTCGATATTGGACGACTTTGGGATGGTGTCTTTACACAGAAGTCCATGTTGTCTCTGTCTCATACAAGTTTCATTCATGTTGTCTGTAAATTCTGTCCAATCCCAACTGCTTATTTTCTCCTCAGTGCTGTTGCAATCCATGTTGCCACAGTACAGTGTGACAGCTGGATGAACAGAGCCTGTCAAGATCAATACATCTATTTACAATGGTGCTATGGTACAGGCCTATCATGTTGCTTTCATATTATTTGTATCGTGTCCATGTTAAGTTATTGAGGCACTTTTTGCCAAAGATTCTAGAGTGCTATGCAAAGCAACATAGGCCTACAACACAAAAGCACAGTGTTAAAAAATCAAAAGTAGGCTACTTGGCTAAAATTTATAATGTTAAACAAACATTTTGGTAAAGTTAGAAGCATAAATAATATTATAGGTTACGTTTAAACATGTATTTAAAATTTCTAAACTGTTATCTTGTTGAAAAGGACAGAATATTAATTTTCTAACCTGATGTAAAACAAACAGAACAACAGCAATAACAAAAACAACAACAACAACAACAATGAAACAAACATAAGTTACAGAGTCCACCATAGCCTACCCTTTATTAACTATGTGTGATACAAAGATGTCCCTAACATTAATATATATTCACCACCCAAATGCACATGGAATCATCTGCCAAATTTTGTGGTGACCTTTATTGGATAGTTGTAGATTTTGCCCTGTATATAGCCTAAAGAAATAGGCTGGCTAAAGGTTAATTAGGCCTATACAATGTCCATGCATGGAAATTGTACATTTCATATTAGCGTTGACATTTATCCAGTGCTCATTTTCTGTTGAGATTTGAATGCATGTCTCAGTTCCGCTCTCACAGAAACAAAGGCTTCACCACTGAGAGTCACTGCTCTACTCGGCAGCTGGGCAGCTATCTCTGTCCATGCAAATCAAGGCAAGTTCCCTCAGGGCCTCTGGCATTCTCCGAGGCCACAGAGGAGCAGTGAGGCTGCAGGTGTCTGAAACTTCGCCTCACCACGGCTGAGCAACTTTACATGTGCTGACTGAGGGTCAAACGCTGACACTACACTACATATTGCATGTAGAGCAAAAGTTTTGTAAAATATCATTTAAGGCCACAGTAGGCTATTGAGTTATTATCAGTCTATTATTATTATTGATCAACTCGCAAATGTGATTGTGAATGTAGGAGGCGAACATAGCCTGCTGAAATAATTGAATACGGTAATATTCGTCACCCTGCTAAAATAATCACCTACGTCATTTTTTGACAGAAAAATTAGTTTTTGCCCAAATCATCTAAAAAAGTATTTTAGTTAATTTCGTTGTATTAGTAATTCTTGATAAAGCTGGAGAACAAAATTACTTAAACGATTACTTTAGCAAGGTGACGCATTTCTACTTGGGAATGAAATAGGATGTCGCACAGCACCACCTTGTGGACAAAGAGAAAGTCGCTTTACCAGCTACCCAGGGTTAGCATGGTTCACATGACTACCAAAAACTGTCATGTGATAGAAGGGGGAAATTCGAGGAAGTGCCGTTGTTGACTAGTGAGACTTCCTTAAAGGACTGTAGAGGCCCTTCTATACTTTTTGCTTTGGTACAGACTCGCAGGTAGGCAAATCATTTCACAGAAATTAGGCCTACTGTCCGGGATAACATATATTTACCTCTAATTAAAATATACTATGTAAAAATTGTAACAAACACCGGCGACATAAAATAATGAGCAAATAGAAAATCACGGTCTGTTTTGTGAGTCTAATGGCTGACATAGCGAGCCTGTGACAAGTATCAGACTGTCTGCCTCCCATTAAGTGTTTAATGGGTTAAGCAACTGCAATATTGTCTTGTTAACTTTTTCATTTTGGGCGGAAAATGAAAAAGTAGTGAATACTCTCATGCATCAAAAATCGCATAGCCTAGGTTTGGGCACTGATATGTTGTTCCCTCACAGAGATGAAAGTCTCCACTTGGATTTTCATGCTGGTATTTGCTGTGGCCAGTCAAGCGCTTGACAATGGGCTGATGAGGACCCCTCCAATGGGCTGGATGGCCTGGGAGCGTTTCCGCTGTAATGTGGACTGTAAGAACGACCCCAAGAACTGCATCAGGTATCGAGAGGTGAAGGGATATGCTGGGATAAGAAAACATAGTATTATGATGACTGTTCAACAGGGCTGGATTAAGGCCTCTGGGCACAAACGTTTGATTGCCCCCCTAATAGACAGCGTGGTTCGGTGGTTGGCTTTATTGTTGTAATATCCCTTATGGAAAGTTCTATTGAAAGTTCTATTCATATCATGTGCCTATAGGCTTATATAATATGAGGCCCATAATCCCAGCCAAAATTCAAGGGTAAGGAATCCTTGAGGGAGTAAATTAATGTAACATGGCATTGGCTGGCACTAAGCTACAATTATCTCCCTCATCTTTTTTTTCCTTAATCTTTTCTTGTCTGTGTGAACTTTGCACTTGAGAGAACCTTGGCACACTGTCACCAATACTGTAACCTACATTGATAGTGTATGTAGGACTAATTTTGCATTGGACTATTTTAAATTTTATTAGTAAACTGAAATTTAGAGCAGTTCAGATAGGTGAAAGAAATGGAACTTTCTTTCAAAGCAATTTGTGGTGTATCTGATTTTACTCAGGCTTGGATTTTCCTCTATGTAAAAGTGAAAGTGGTTCTCCCTATTCTCATTGGTGCTAGATACCTATCCCACATTCAATATAAAAGGAACACTTGCCATTAGCCTACACCATGAGCCTACATCAGCCTACATCATATGACCAACTTGCACGAATAGACATAACTGGAGATAACTTCATCTCTGTCTTTTGCCTCAAGTTCTCGTGCTGCTCCAGGCTTATGCTGGAAGGAAGGATGTGCACTGGTTAAGGCCACAAGCCATCGAAAATAATAGGCCTAACATGCAAAGAAATTGACGTGTGTAGAACTAATCTTATGTTTAACTGCAAACATGTAGACCTACAAAATGCATGGATTGTTCTGTCGATTATGTCCTTGTCATATTAAAATAAAGCAGAGGAAGCAATAGCCAGTAGTGTCCAATATCAAGTCGACCATAATGTGTGAGAAAGTGGGGAATCATGTCAGATGTGTGCTGCATAGCCCATATGTGTTCAATGCTCAAAAGCATATATAAGAAAAAAATATGATAGGAGACATATAAGCACCCGTCATAGTGGTGTTGGACATAAGAAAGAACCACATGCCCAACCAATGCATTTAGGAGTGGAGAAACCCCTCAGATAGCTAGAACCACTGCAACATTGGAGCTGCATTTACAGAATGGAGAACGTGTCACAGAAGATAAAATAATATTCAGAATTATTTTGCCCCACAACCGGCCCATCAGGAATCCTACTGAATCTCCTGATAACCCACGCCATCTTTGGGATAGCCTACCTAAAACTACTATGAGACCGACGTTTGCAGACAGAGGCATGGCAATGTACAGTTAATAACCATTTTTTTTAACCGATATCATTTAATTTAGAGTAATCATGGAGCAGGACAGACCCCTGGGGATGGAAGACCCTGGGCCCACGCCCATAAAACCCATTGGTTAATCTGGTCCTGCTGTTAAGTGATTCATGAAAAACTGCTACACAATTCATTTTATTATTTTTGCAGTTGTTGAGTAGTCTTATTCTTTTAAATATAGATTTGGTCTTCTAAAGTTTATCTACTATGTTATATCTGAAAATATGAAAAGAATTCTTTTTCAGCCTCATCATTTGCTATTGTTTGCGTTCATTCCCAGTGAGGTCCTCTTTAGGGACATGGCTGACAGGTTGGCGGAGGATGGTTGGAGGGAGCTGGGCTATGATCACATCATGATCGATGACTGCTGGACCTCCATGGAACGAGGCCAAGATGGCCGTCTGCATGCTGATCCAGACCGGTGAGGTGACCTCCAGACTTTGAGCCAAGGAATGTTGTGCAGCAGGATAGCAGTTATTATATTCTTCTAGCTTTGTTTTGGCTAGACACAGCTCACAGCTCTCTTCCCATTTTCAGTTAAAACTATAGGGAGAATGAAAGCGTCAACATGGCCATTTGATATGGTATTCAAATTATGAGGATGTCTATGAAAATATGCTACATAGTTTCAGACTCGTTGTTTGGCTTAGTGTAAGTGGCTTAGTGTTATTTGGCTTAGTGTGAGACTGCAAGCAAGTAACCTAAGGTTTTTGTCATAATTCCTCTAGCCTTCAATTAGAAGTCATTTACACTCTAAGACAAAAATCAGTTGCCAGTTCATTTGTTCATGTTAAATAGTTTCCTGATGGAGTTTTGTGCAAGGCAAGGAAAGGCAAGGCAAGTTTATTTATATAGCGCAGGAGTGGGGAACGTCTGGCCCGGGGGCCGGATCCGGCCCAGCAACGCCTTTGATCTGGCCCGTGGAGGCAAGGCCATTTGGCTAAGAAAAAATAAAAAACGCCCCTCTGAAATGAATACGTGTTATGAGATTGACAATGCAGAATGTGGTATGGAAGTAGTAATGTTTAGACTTATTCGGAATGTGACACTGAGATTGAAAATGTTATGATTTCCATGTTTAAAATAATATATAACAGAAGTGTAGAAAATTTTTTTTGAATATTGGTGCGCTCCCAAGAGATGCTCTCACATGTAATGTAGTTTAATAATCAGTTAACCAATCTTTGGAACTTCAATATGATTCATGTTCGGTAATTCTAAATGTGTTTATATGTGCTCAGCTCTGAAATAAATAAATAAATAAATAAATAAGCAATCCGGGCCCTGAAACAAGTTATAGAAACTGATATGGCCCTTGAGGTCAAAAAAGTTCCCCACCCCTGATATTGCATATTTCATACACAAAGGCAGTTCAGAGTGCTGTACAAAAACAAGTAGAAGAAAGAAAGTAAAAGCACAATGTGTTTCTGAGAGGGAATGTGTCTGTAGACTTTCTGTTACAGAATGTGCCCTTTCCTTTTGGACGTGTCTGACGGTCCTGTGCCTCACTCCCCTCGTGGTATTTCTTAGGTTTCCAGGGGGGATTGCTAAGCTGGCACAGTACGTCCATCAGCGGGGCCTTAAGCTGGGCATCTATGCAGACATTGGCACGCACACCTGTGCTGGTTACCCAGGCACCACCCTGGACAAGATTGAGACTGACGCACAGACGTTTGCCGACTGGAAAGTGGACTACCTCAAATTTGATGGCTGCTACTCGAACGAGATAGAACAAGAGAAAGGTCAGGCTCGTTGCTGGAAACCTGTTATAATCACAGGTCGAAGAGCTTTTTAGTTCATTAAAAATTCATTCATATCCCCATTCATTTATGTTTCGTTATTGTATGTACATAACAGTTGCACTGTTGTGTGATTATTGTATGTATGGCAATTAAATTTTGAGTAGATCGTAACATGAACGTAAAATCTTGAATCGTATTACAACACAAGTACAGCATGTTGTTACATCCCTAATGATTATGTATGACAGCATGATGATGTATGGTTAATGTTTGATCATTTCTGTCATCTAATCTAGGGTATCCGGCCATGTCAAAGGCTCTGAATGCAACAGGACGCCACATTGGTTACTCTTGCAGCTGGCCAGCCTATCAAGGCGGACTTCCTCCAAAGGCAAGCACCATGTGATTTACAGTATTTGGTTGATAAGACTCATAAAATTATAATCTTTGACCAGGGCCGGATTAACAAGTCCAAGGCCCCTGGGCAAAAACGTCTGATTGCTCCAAATAGTTTCTTATTGTAATATCCCATATGGAAAGTTCTATTGAATGTTCTATTCATATCATATGCCTATAGGCCTATATAATATGAAGGCCATAATCGCAGCCAAAATTCAAGGGCCTTAACGACGGAAATAATAGACCTAACATGCAAAGAAATTAACATGGAGTGCACAGCTAATCTTACGTTTAACCCGCAAGCATGTAGACCTACAAAATGCATGGATTTTTCTGTAGATTAAATCCTTGTCATATTAAATTAAAACAGGCTACATCAGAGGAAGCAATAGCCAGCAGTGTCCAATATCAAGTTGATCATAAAGTGTGAGTAAGTGCGGAGTCATGTCAGATGTGTGCTGCATAGCCTATATGTAGTCAATGCTCAAAAGCATGTATAAGAAATGAGTGTGATAGGGGACATATAAGCACCTATCATAGTGGTGTTGGACATAAGAAAGAACCACATGCCCAACCAATGCATTTAGGAGTGGAGAAACCCCTCAGATAGCTAGAACCACCGCAACATTAGGGCTGCACTTACAGAATGGAGAACGAGTCAAAGAAGATATATAATAATAGTCAGAATTATTTTGCCCCACAACAGCCAAAAAGAGGTGAAAGTGGACCAGTCCATCAGAAATCCCACTGAATCTCCCAATAACCCATGCCATCTTTGGGATAGCCTACCTAAAACTACTATGAGACCGACAGCTGCAGACAGAGACACGGCAATGCGCTATTAATAGCCATGTGTTTTATCATTTAGTTTAGAGTAATCATGGAGCGGGACAGACGCCTGGGGATGGAAGGACCCTGGGCCCACAGCAATAAAACCCATGGGTTAATCTGGCCCTGCCTTTGACTACTTAGGTTATTCATCCAAAGAACCTCCTATAGCAGGTTAATAATTTTTTCTTAAAAAAATCACGACACTGTATGGGAGTGTGCAAGATGGAAGGACTGGACTGTTTTAAACCTTGCTGCTGGAAACCACAGGACCCATCATTACTGTGCTATTTTTGGTTCATTTACTTTTTTGTTAGATTAACTACACGCTCTTGGGGGAGATCTGCAATCAGTGGCGTAACTATGATGACATCGAGGACTCGTGGGAGAGCGTGCTCAACATCGTCGACTGGTTCTTCGGCAACCAGGACCAGCTACAGCCAGTGGCCGGACCAGGGCACTGGAATGACCCAGACATGGTGGGTTCTGCTCCTGTCCTTTAGAAGCAGAAATGGGCTTGCTGCCTAGTGGGTGTATGTATACACTACTGTTCAAACGGTTGGAGTCAGTTAGAAATGGTCTGGTTTTCCACACATACATGATAGTTTGAATTATAACAAGTTGGAAATGGAAGAAAAAACTCATTGATGAAGTTAGAAATATTAATCTTTGATTCTAATGAGAATTGTGTCCTTCAAGCATCATTTGGGGAATTGCATTTCACTTCCTTCATTTGCTGTCTCTAATCCAAGGACATGTGCTAACTGACCACACATTTTTGAACTGTAGCAACTAACTGACCTGACTAACTGACCGCACATTTTTGAACAGTAGCAAAAAAGGAATTTATTTCTGTAGCATTCTGTGGTTTTTCCTTCTCCTTTCTTCTCCTCTTCTCTGCGCTGCTCTTCTCTTCTCTTCTCCTCTCTTCTCCTCTCTTCTCCTCTTCTCTGCTCTGCTCTCTTCTCTTCTCTACTGCTGGCATTGATACATCTTCTCATCTCTTACCATATCTCTGCTCATTCTCTCCTCATCCTTTCTTGTTTTCTCTCCCCTCCTCACTGTCCTCTCTCTCTCCCTCTCTGTGGTTCAGTGTTTTAAATGCTAGTGACATTAGTGGCCACTACACTCCTTGTATGTGTGAACATATGTGAAGAATAATATTAAACTCTGAATATACAGTGGATTTGCAAGGGTAGGGTAGTCCTATGTTGCTTACTGACTGGGAGAAATATTGGCAGCATCCCAATGACCCCCCCCCCCCCCCCCAGCCCTAGGCACTGAGCCCTCAAAGACTTGACCAACATGACTCATAGGGCTCATAAGTCTTCAGGGCTGAGTCTCACCTGTCTCCCCTCATTTCCAGCTGATCATTGGCAACTTTGGCCTCAGCCCTGAGCAATCCCGATCTCAGATGGCTCTCTGGGCCATCATGGCCGCCCCGCTCATTATGTCCAACGACCTGCGGACACTTACCAGTGATGCCCGAAATGTTCTGCAGAACAAGGCAATCATAGCCATCAGCCAGGACGTCTTGGGTATCCAGGGCAGGCGTCTGCTTCAGGTAAATTATGTTTAAACATTTGAAGACAAAGAAAATCCTGATATTGGACATCTACACCAGCAATATCTTAAATAAATGAAAATTTAAAATACAGAATATTTGATAGAATACTTGTTTTCAGACACACTGAACTCAACTAGGTTATCCACAAGGAAACTTATGGATATAAAAGAATGTTCCTCAACAATGCAAGATTCTAAATTTCATGTTTAAGTACATGGGATCAGATATTCTTTAGTGTCTGCTCTACAACATTCTAAATACACAGTTTTGTCAGTTTTTGTTGAGAAGTAATGGATAACAACAACCTTGATTTTCACATACTTCCACCACTTTTATTATGGTGTTTATGGCTTTCAATTGAAATAAAAAAAATCTGTTGCAATTAGTTTTGGGCCAGAGACCTGATGAAAGAATAGAACTGGGTGTTCTAATAGGTTGTCTTGTACGTGCATAAGATCTAATGGTGGCTATCAGTACAGTGATGTACTTGCAAATAACGGTCTGATTTGGGAAAGAAAAAAGGAAGACAAGTCCGTTATGGAATTTGTCATGGCATTTGCAGTGACTTCATAAATGTTAGTAGGATTAGTAAATATTGACATTTCTCTCTCCTCGTGCTTCTTTTCTGTCTCTTTTTCTGTCTGATGTCAGATTGCTAGCATGTATCTGCACATTTCATTCTCTCTCTCTTGCCTGTTTAATATCAGGAGAAGAGTCGTATCGAGGTCTACTGGCGTCCCCTGGCTCGATCTACCAGCACTCTGGTGTTTTTCAGCCGTCGGACGGATATGCCCTATCGCTACCAGACTAGCCTGGATAAACTCAACTACACCGCGGGCATGTATGAGGTCCGTACGCATCATCCTCTCCACCCATCTCCTCTGCTTCCTTTCCTCCTCCGCTTTTTACATTCTGAATGCAATATATGTGACATTGCTTTGGAAAAGGATTTGCATATAATGGTTTGTGTTAAAGCTTCATGTGGATTGGCAGTGAAATACTGAACTGGTTTTCCTTTTTTTAAAAGTGGCATTCCAGTTTTTGTGTGTATGGTAAGATATGTCACACTGTATGCTGTATAGCCCGTGTGTGTGTGTGTGTGTGTGTGTGTGTGTGTGTGTGTGTGTGTGTGTGAGTGTGAGAGAGTCTGTTCTGGTTTGTCGCAACATAAGGCTGAGATCTGGTGTATAGTATAAGTAATACTGTTTTTGTATGTGTGTGTGTGTGTGTGTGTGTGTGTGTGTGTGTGTGTGTGTGTGTGTGTTGTGTTGTGTTACAGGTCTATGATGTCTTTACCGGGAAGTGGATGTCTTTGCCGTCACACGACACACCATTTACCGTCTCCATCAACCCGTCTGGGGTGGTGATGTGGTACGTCTCTCCAATGATGCGTCAGATGGACTTGAAACACAACAGAAAGCACCAACAACATGGAAGGAATAATTTTTTCCTCTAAAGAAAAAAACAACACTCGAATCTCAATTTTACTTTACAAGGAATCTTGTTTTTGCGACACCTTAAATTGACAAGGAAAATGGCCTTAATATTTCAGGGATATCTACACTGAAGCACTTTCACTTGAAGATTTAATTTTTTTTAATGATCTTTGGCTGTTTTAATTTGTTCATGTTATTTTTTGATTTATAGCCCAGTAAAAGCCTGATGTGATCTTGTGTTTGAGGACAGTGCTGTGTTTGTTATTTCTTAATTTACTGCACACAGAGTACTGCCTTGACATGGATCACAATACGTTTACACTTTACCCTCCACTAATTGATGTTATGTCAGAATAACAGTTTCACTGTCTCAAAGACCAGCTTCAGGGAGAGACCTGTGATAAGAGTCAGGGCTGAACAGGAATTTGTTGTTTACTTAGCAACTTGGCACACTTCTGTTAGCGGCAGCTCCTTTGAAGTGGGGAAATATCCCTATCAGTACCACTGGTGACCACCGAGAGGCAGTGTAGCATGCTGCAGACCAGAGCAGAATGCAAGGTCCTGAGAGATGCCCGCTGGGCATACTGTCCTCACGACTGATATCACTTTGGATTCCCAGATTTGCTGTCTCACCTTCAGGCACTGAGGTCCACTGCTAAGCGTGAGGTAGTATTTTAGGTACAAACTTCAATGTGTTGTCTTTAAGCTCCAATGTAACAATGTATTCACACATAGATCTGGCAGGAACGTCAAATAATCATCTGCTGCTTATCGCTGCTCTGTTAGTCAAAACATTGATAGGTTGAATTGGGCTAGTAGAGGTTAGGGTGACCAAGAAAGCTGTCTGACAAGTGACAGTAAAACAGGGCAGCCGTCTAGAGATGAGTATAAATACTGTCGCAAGGAATCACTGTGGAAAGATTGAAAAAGTCTGTGATTTTTGTGGACGAAGGACGATTCAGTTACACCTGAAAAGCAGCATGGGAAAATTGTATTTCTCATTCGGAAAGCCAACATTATGTAAGAATGCCAGCAGAAATTTCTCATAATTTAAGTGTAATAATAGCAAAGTGTATGCCTACTGGACCTGGTCTTCTTGGACCTGAATTTCTGCCTTTTGGCAGAGTGGGTGTGTGTGCGTATGTGTTTGGTTCTTTCCCTGATGCTTGCTGGAAAAGGATAATCTTCACTATTTCAGTAGACATATGAGAGCAGAAGAGGCACTGAAGTGCCATATTTAGGCCTATCTACATTCCCATGGTCTAACTGGTAGTACAAGCTTGTGAAAACTGAGATAATGGGTCTAATGGTTTGGTAATTCATATACCAATAACATCTGGGTCTTACCTATGCTGTAAATCATATGGGAAAAAAACCTCTGCAAAATGAATCAATGTAGCTATGAATATGCCAGGTTGAACAAGGCCATCTAAGTAGCATAGGAAAACATGCTGGGAACTCATTAAGTTAACTCCTGACTCTGCCATTATCAGGTGATTGATGTCTCTTCCATCTCCCTCCCTGGGCTGCTTGGAAGAGTGAAGCCTGGTGCTCTAGTTTATCTCTTTGTTTGTTCAATATCTCTCCCACCCTCTCTCTCTCTCTCTCTTCCTCTCTGTCTGTCTGCCTCTCACTATTTTTTCCCATCCTCTCTCTCTCTCTCTCCCTCTTATTCTCTGTCTCCCACCCTCTCTCTGTCTCTCTCTCTCTCGCTGTCTGACTTGGACTGATGCTCCATGTCCGTCATGTTCCAGATTCTACAGAGATCAGCAGCTGAGAGCCAAAGTCACAGGCTCCATGGCCGGCAGGAAGACCCCAAACCCAAATGACTGCCTGGAGCTGTGATGCTGCCCAGACATCTGTTGTGGGCTGGCTGAGAAAGAGAGAGAGGCTGAAGGTAGTGCACTCCTAACCTCCATATCATGTGTCCCAACAGCTGAGCCCAAACAGCTAGAGGAACTCAGATACCTCTTTTCCACCAGGGCCATGCCTGTGCTGGTGCCGGTTCTGGATTTGAACTGGTTCTGGTCCAGCACTAGCACTAGCACTGACACACCTTTCCACAGGTTTCAGCACCAAAATTTGTATAGCAAATTATTACATTCACGGAGCCTAGATCCAGGGACCGGTGACTTTTTTGACATGTAGCCTTTTACTATCATTTCAAATGATTAATTCTGACATAAATGCTAAAATAGTCAAATTTTGGCTACCTGGACCCTGTTGAAATTTTACCATTTAATAAAACACTTTTGTCGAGAGTTCATGTCAGCGTAAAGCTAGCTGAGGGATTTATGGTGGTATTGGCCAGTGCAGGTAGAGGTTGTACCTAGAAAACACTAATGGGCTATGCATTGAGTGATATTTGCATTATGGTAAACAAAACTAACTAGTTGTCCAACGTTGTTAACTTACAGCAGACGGATAGGGCAGTTACAAATCAAATGCACACAGCATCCACATAACATTAGCATCATTTTGCTAACAACGCAGCACTGCGACGTGTGTGGTTCCAACTTCGGGACCAGCAATTTCAGGGAGTCAGACTGGTGCCAGCTTTCTGGCACAAGCACCAGTGATTGTGCTGTCGGAACATGCAGAACCAGTTCTAGATTAGGCACCAGCACAATGGCGGTGGAAACAAGCTGAGAGGGAAGTTGAATGTCATGAAGGAGTTCCTAATATCATTTGAAATCAAGTAAGATATTTCCCTTTTCTTGCTTTAACTTTTGTATGGATGACACTAACCCAACCCCCCAACACACCATTTAGCCCTTATAGTAAGGCATATCAACTTGGGTCAAAGCAGATAAGAAGGGAGAGGAAGAGAGAAGAGACAGATGGAGGAAAAGAGAGAGAGGGAGCGATAGAGAATAATGTGTGTGTGAGAGAGAGAGAGGCAGACGGGCAAAGCGAGAAATGGAAAGGGAGAGGGGTAGAGTAAGAGAGGGATGAAGTAGAGTAAGAGACCAAAAAGAAATAGTGATGAAGAAAGAGGTGGAACGAGAGAGAGTGGTAGATGAAGAGATACAGAGAGAGAGCGCGAGTGTGTGTGAATGGCAGGGTCCAGGCTAGCCCGGCCTGTTCGAGAGAGGCCTCTCGTTGGCCCACCGCCCTATGTGGCCCGAGGGGAGGGTAAGCGGCCCATGTCCACCCACGTCTTTCCCACGGCCTGCTCAGGGGTCAGCCGGGGTCAACGCGGGTCATCCGCACTCTGCCAGCTGGGATCACTCACGCCTGACTCCCTCTGCTAGCCAGCCTGGGACACGCTGTGCTCTTAGATATACATCGGTAGTGCCCATGGGCATCCGGACACAAGGCGATGCTCCCTCGTGTTTGTGTGTGTGTGCATGTGTGTGCAATCTCTTTCTGCAACCCCAAAATATACCAATGATGTACGCAGTATCGTGTTGTGTATTTGTGCGTGTGCGTGCGCGTGCACGTGCGCGTGCGCGTGTGCGTGTGCGTGTGCGTGTGCGTGTGCGTGTGTGCGTGTGCGTGTGTGTGTGTGTGTGTGCACGCGCGATGACCTCAAGATGCTCCAAAGATGCACTCTGGAGTGGAGCAGCCCTGGTACTGGTTCAGGTTCCCAGCCTTGCCTTGCATTGCCTCCCAGGAGTGATGCTTTTGATTGGCGTCTTGGGCTTCAGCTTTGCCTGATTTACACTAAAGTAAACACCCAGAGAGTGCCCACAGCTGGTTGAGTCCAGAGACACACTGACCGCACTCACACACACACACACACACACACACACACACACACACACAGACCAGCGAGATTGCTTGGTCATTTCTTGTTCACTTTACTCCACACTGCCTGCCAACCGCACCCCCAGTCTGTCAAAATGCCCCACGGGTATCAGATGTGGCAATGCTAGGGCACCATTGCATGGCTTGTACAATAATGCGACTGAAAGACAGTACACCATTCCATACGATACCCATCAACCATCACTACTGACGACCTCTCTCCTGATGCAGACATGCGCACGCACACACACACACACACACACACACACACACACAGAAACGAAGTGGTCCTGCCGAGCGAGTCGGAGCCTTTACGGCACTGTAAAGCTGAAGGCCAGACAGCGCAGAGGCCCCTGTGCCCCGCGGACAATCGTCCACAGATGTTGGTTCTCTCTCCCCATCCTCTGCGAGGAGGCCTCAAGGGGGAAACCCTAAGCTGATCTGAACTGAGTTGAACAGAACAGACACGTTTTAGGCATTTAGCACCCTGCTCAACACTCAGCCCTCAGCTTCCAGCTCAGCAGCCTCCAGGAAGCAGGACGCTAAACTCCAGCTAGTGCCAGCGGCGCTGCCTCAGCTGGGGAGAGGTCAGAGGTCGTGTGATTTTTCCCTCTCACCTCTCGTCACCTCTCCTGAAACTTGCGGGATTACATAATTAAGTCGAGTTGTGAAATGAGAAAGGGGCCCCCTATGTCACCCGGCAATTTCACAGGCCCAGAGGGAGTGACACTTCCCTCTCTGGGCCAAACACTTTCCCAACTAGAGAGAGAGAGAGAGAGGTTACATTTTTTTTTCTTTTTTCTACTTAATCAAGTATCAAGTAATTACCATTAATGTCATCAAATTGCCTAGCCTCCTTGCTATAATGCACTGGAAATATGGTCACAATACAGCAAGCACTTTTCCTGCACCTTCATGAACTGGTTTGACTAAACTCTAAAAGCTGACACTATAATCCTGAGCAAACTACATGTGTTTGACAGACTGCAGCAGGCAATTATTTTCCATCCATGGCTGTTTGAAAGCCTCAGAAATATGTCAGTGGCGACTCTAATTTGTGAGCTTGCTCAACTCATTCAAATCTGGTTTTAAATAATGACTTTGGTTATTACTCTTCAGTTTCTAAATGACGTTTCAGACACAGGTAAACAGACACATTTAATGCAATGGGTACAATACCAAAAGCTATCACGACTACTGTTGAACATTAATGGACTGATAAGCATATTAGTGCTAGCATTCCACTCCTGTGCTCCCTGTCCTTCTAATCCTCTCTCTCGAACTACTTCCTTTCCTTAATATTTGTTTGGCAATTGTCTTCATTATATGCATTTCCTTGCCCCACCTATGGAGCACCATAGGTCAACTCCTGTTGCTTTTTTAATGTGCTAGACAGTATAAACACTGCCTTGACTTGACTCGACTCTCCCCTGACGCTAACTGTAGCACCAATGACAGGCCAAAAGTTGAAGCTGTGTCTTTGGTGGGACATGGAGCATGCTGCATCTGTGGGCTGATGGGGGGGGGGGGGGAGCATAATTTGCCAGAGCGACTGGGACTTTGTGAGGCGCTTTGTGTTGTGCTGCTGAATGGGCCCTGGGGCCTAACTCCCCACCACCACCACCACCACCCACCCCCGAGCTACTGCTGATGACAGGGATAAAGGAGCTGATTGTCACTGCCCTCTCAGGGAGCCACTGAGCCACCGAGCCTTGGCATCGGCATCGACACGCTGCCCGCTCGCTTGTTCGCCTGTTCGCTTGTTTCGTTCCACAGAGCCTTTGAACGCATGTGACTTTGCGATGCCATTGTGTTTAAAGATAGACAAGGACTATCAAATCAATGACAGCGTCTGTGCTGTCGGTTGGGACGCTTGTGTGGAGACACTTTAAAGGGAGATGCAAACATGCTTGCATTTTTTTAGACAAACTCCCCTCTCTCTCTCTTTCTCTCTCTCGCTCTCTCTCACAGACGCACACACACATAGACACACAGAGGCATCACGTGCGGGGAGCCTATGGCCCCCATTGATTAAGCCAGTGCACACTTCTCATCACAGAAATTCAACACTTCACCCTTTGTTGCTCTTTCTCATCCCAAGAAAAAGAGAAAGAAAGCAGTGGGGGGAGGAGGGGAGGAGGGGGAGACCAGGGGAGTGAGAATGAAGTGGTATTAAGGATTGGCTCCCTGCACTTGATCACGTAGCCTCTCTCTCTCTTTTACACACACACACACACACACACACTTTTCCCACTTTTGGTGTGTCACACTCCCTCCCTTCCTCTTTCTCATGCCATCAGTGACTCTGAAAAATGGCAAAAAGCACTTCTTTTCCGAGCACCATAGTGTGCGGTGGCTCCCTTTACCTCCACCACTTCCTTGGTTTTTTTTTTTTCCTTTTCTTTTCCTCTGGAAAGTCACCGAGTGGAAAGGTGGTGGAAAGGATAAAACAGTCCAGCGCTGTGCTGTTCGGTGGAAGCCAAACTGGACCACTGGAGCAAAAATATCCTAGCGAACGTCAAAGCGGTGTCAGAGACGTGGAATAAGAGATGGCACAATTTACCATGTGTGCCACCAGGGTCCTGGTAGTATTTATCTTCACAGCACCTCAGGTGACCCCAGTACTCTCTAGGCCTATATGCTGAAATGGAATGGCATGGCATGGGACCATATTCTATTTTGATGACATCTGAAGTGGCATTAGTACTTAATATATATCTCAGTGATGTTTTTATTGTTCTGGGTGGCATGATCATTCTCAAATATAATGTGAACTTGCATGTGCAGAAAAGAGAATTTCAAAATGGACTTGGCTCAACTTGGATTTAAACTTAGCACTGGGATGTACTGTAAGTAGGGCACGTTTTTTTCATAGGCTGAATTCTGCTCTAACTCTTAGTGTGCCCAAATGCTTACACTGTATATCAAACCTGTTGGCTTCATCAGAAATAGGCTGCCATGTGCACTTGAGAAGACATGAGAGAGCTGCGCTATTCCCTGTCTGGGTTCCAAGCACTGACTTCACATGCCCGTGTGCTCTTATGTCTGCCATCAAGTCCATCGTAGTCTGCTGTGGCTGTGTCGCCTTGTCTGTGTTTATTTATGGTTCTGAAAAAAACCCTCTGTTTAAATAAACCTGGGAAACCTTCCGTGAAGACAGGGCGTGTTTGTTCAGATTCCATTTCATCTTACTGGAATTTGACTCAGTCTTTTGGTTCTACTGTGGAAATCACTGATCATTAACCACAATTTTAAGTAGAAATGAGAAGTAAATTCAACCTACAGTAGCTTACTCATTAAAAGAACACATCTGAAATCAGAAATGATTGTATTACATTGCTTTACTGCTGAAATTATCTGACTCTTGCAACATGTCTAAGCTCACAACAGTCTGAAAAGTCTCAGTTCACGGCAAGAAATGAGCCCCATCTTAATATGTACTTCCAGAGACATTATAAATAGTTGGCAGTACCATGTACCCCTAGGTTGTGTAATTATGTCTTAAGTGCAGTTTGCAACATGTAATTTGCAGTCCAAAACCTTGCTCAAGTGCAGTTCACTCATACAATAGGCTTATTTAAACTCACTTGTACCTTATTTTCAATTAGAGACACAAATTTTGCACCCAAATGAAACCCTCAGTACAAGTTAATCAAATGTTTGGACAGCTTACAAAAAGGCATTAAGGAGGTTAACAAGTGACACTTGTAACTCTAATTTATCTGATGTTGATTAAACAGCCCTACAGCAAATAAGCTCTGTGACTTCAAGATATAAAGGGCAACAGCACAAACAGACCTTGAACACCTTCATCTTACTTGACTGTTTTATTTTTCTACATTGTGAGATGTCCTGATTTGGTACAAGTGAGCGACAGAGATAGATGTCCTCTCTAGGACTCTAAAGACCTACCTCTGGCCTTGACATTGCTTGGTTTTGGGCCAAAGTGAACTTTGGACTCTCTCACGTCCATACATTAAAGGGACGTGTGGTTCCATTTTTTCCCCTTAAACCTGACAATGCCATTTTTAAAACTATTGATCTTTTTAACAGATGGCTTGAAGGTGAAACATGACAAATTCCTGGGTGAGTGTGATCTACCATGAGCCTACCCGCTGTTGAACACGAAACCTGATGATACGCATGATAAAGTATTCATCACACATTTCACAGGCTAATGCCTGCATGTGGTGGAGGCTACATGATGGATATCAGGAGGGCGCAGCAGGTGGTTGGAAAGGAGAGGCAAAGAGGCTTGCTATGTGTGAATGTGACCAGAGGGGGCAGTGTTGGCACAGCAGAGTGCCTGTCTGCAGCTGTGGCATGGCTGTCTGAGTGAGCGGATTTCACAGGTGCCTTTTATCATAGTTTCTATACACAGCCAGCAAGCAGGGTGTGCTGTATGTCAGAGATAGACTGTGTGTGTGTGGTGTGTGTCGTATGTGTGAGAGATTATCTATTTGTCTGTTTAAATGTGTGTGTGTGTGTGTGTATGTATTTGAGAGAGAGAGTGTAGTTGTGTCCTTGGGTGTATGTATGTGAGTGTCTGTATGTGTGTGTGTGCGTGCATGTGTGTGCGCGTGCGTGTATGAGCGTGCGCGTGCGTGTGTGTGTGTGTGTGTTTGTCTGTGTCCACTGCTTTGTGTTGCTTCCCTGCACTGTGTGCAGAATACTGAATGCTGGATCCTCTGTGTTCTGATCCAAAACTTCCCCCTGTAGATTAACCGGGGTGACCTTGCCCCGCTGCACTAATCCGCTCCATCACTGTGACTAACTGCCCTTAATACCCCTCCCCGCTGCACACTGGTCCCCACTGACCCACAATCGGAGTGGCAGATCTCGGGGAGGTCAGGGGGTGGCGGGGGGGGGGGGACACTGGATTTACAGGAAGTTAATTTGTACCACTATCAAGTCTCTCATTGCAGACTAATTATGTTGCTCAGGGCTCATAACTAACCGCTGAACAAAATATTATGCAATTAAAAAATGCAGTGAGGGTCCCTTCTTGTGTTACATGAGCGTCTGTTCAGCTCTGACCTTTCCCAGTATCCAGGCCCTGAGGGCTCACCAGTGGAATGTGCTACCTGTCTGTCTGTCTGTCTCCGTGAGCCTCATTGGGAGCCCACAGGGAGCAGAGATCGTCTCAAGGACTCTGAAGGAGGCAGAGTGATGACTGGGACACAACCTGCTTGTCACGTTGTTAGATCAGATTCCCCCTAGTCACGGGGTGCCCGCTCACTCCATGTCTCTTTGTGTGTCTGCCACGTCAAAAAGGAGGTCTGAGAAAGAGAGAAGTCAACATTGTAACATGTCCCTCTCCTCCTCTTTCCTATCCTCCCTTCTGCTCTCTCTCCCTCTCTATCTCCTGTCCAGTCATGTCTTCGACCCTGAGGCTTTCGTGACTCGAGCAATGCCAGGTCACCGAGTCCGGCCCCTGCTCTGGCCACACTGTTCCAGAACCGGAACCTGCTGAATAGGCCCAGTGAGGCAGAGCTGGACCACCGGGATAATCCGCGCTACCCAATTAACTGTCTCAGATCACCCATTATATAACCAATTAAACGAGAGCTTGATTGTCTTTACAACATGGACAGAGATTTTAAGGGGAGGCCTTTATCTTTCAGTGAACGGACTAAAATACTGTTACTCATTAATGGTATTGCGTGAAATGTGAGATAATATGTAGGCTTTTAGTCTTTAATTTAGAAAATGTCCATATTACGCTGTGACACTGATTGCAATGCCAGTGATGCACTATGGCTTCCCTGTGCAGGCCTATTTTAGGGCTCACCTCTACATACCCCTAGAGATTGAGAAGTAATGTCGAAGGCCTGAGTCATGTGTGGATTGAAGGTTTAGTTAATACATTAAGACTGTATAAAACCTACACACTTCTGTGAAGTTCACAATCTGCATCAATCTGCTAGAGCTTTGAAGCCCAGTCGTCTTTTTCGAGCAGCATAAACCATAAGCAGTCTTGGGACGCAGTGTACTAGAGCTCCCGTCACTTACATTACTCTTCCACCAATTTTCTTCACTTGCTCTCTGTTCCCATACCTCTCTCTCCTCCCGTCCCCCCTGCCTTCCCACACATACACACACACACAAACACACACACACACACACACACACACACACACCAACTCCTCCTCACCCCCCCGCTCTCCTCTGTACTCCTCTCCCCTTCTCCTCTACTCTTTCACCAGCCCCAAGGCTGCTTTCTCATCCATAAGAACAAAGTGCTTTTTACCTTCTCATCCTCTCCTCGAATACTCCTCTGCCTTCTGCTTAATCTGTTCTGAAGAAAATATCAGTGACCCTTGAACATTGTGATGCCATGATTCATGGTACTGCATTGATTAAAAGGTGCTCATTGACAACTGCCAACATAGGCTACTAGCATGTAACGAAATCCACCTTACAACTATTTCAGTGAACAGATTTCATTGTCTGTTTAATTTCACAAATTTCACAATTTCACAAATCTATGAGAGTGTTGATGAAAGGTTAATGTGCTTGGTGTGAGGGAGTGAGACACAGTATGTGTCAACTGCATGAGTTATGCTCAATGGGTGAGATTTTATCCAGTGCATGGTACCAGACTGTACCAGTCTGTGCTCACCTCTGATCATACAGAGCATAAGGAAGTATTCACACCCCTTTTTTTCACACCCCTGATTTTGCTGTCATTATGGGATACTGGGTGTAGATTGAGGAGAAATCTAAAACAAACTTAAACTTATCCGTCTGCACTGAGTCATGAATGATATTGGCACTATAAAGCGCACCTATTGGAGTCAAAGGTAAAATAGTTCAAAATGACGCTGAAGCATCAGGCTCAAAATTTCCAAGAGCAGTTACATTATTTTGTTAATTGGCTGATGAGGGATGTCTGTCACACAGATCATCCATGCAGTTATGCAGTTTATCAATATCACCAATATCCTTCATGCAAATGCTTACAATATCATCAGATTCTTGCCAGTAGGCAGCTAGTCCACTCCCTGTAGGACACAGTCCTCTATTGATTCTCAGTTTCTCCTCTTTCTGCCCCACCCCTCCTCTTTCTATCTCTCTATCCCTCTTTCTCCCTGCCCTTTGCTCTCCTCCCCTCCCCTCCCCTCCTCTATATGTCCATCTCTCCATTCCTCTCCTCCCCTCCCCTCCTCTATGTGG
The DNA here is from genome assembly GCA_015244755.2 of Tenualosa ilisha. Lineage (NCBI taxonomy): Eukaryota > Metazoa > Chordata > Actinopteri > Clupeiformes > Clupeidae > Tenualosa > Tenualosa ilisha. The sequence goes on along the minus strand of PYXC01001264.1, from coordinate 744,175 downwards.
TCAGCTCTCCATTCCTCGCCTTTGCTTCTCTCCGCCTCTCCTGGGCTCTTGCCCGGTCAGTCTACATGGCCAGTGGCACGTTGCAGGGCTTAGAACTAGGAGGATGGCGCAGGGCCAGGCTGTCAGCTGCCTGCTGGCATGAATGAGTAGGTCAAAGTCAGAGCCACCTGCCAGCCGCACCGCTCTGCGCCATACTCTCGCATCGGGGCTTTTTCAGTGGGGACACCCTGAGCATACACACACACACACACACACACACACACACACACACACACACACACACACACTGCTTTTGTGGTTGTGGTCAGATTCAGCTTTCCTGCTATCCTGAGATTGAGATGACATATTTGACATAGTTCCCCCAATTTATTTCCAGAATAAATCAATTCAGTTTTATTTCAATTATTAAAATCTCATTTATCCATTTATCCTGGGCTAACCGTGACAAAAACGCCCTCACTCATTGTCAATGTCATATCCTTAGAACCTCATTCTCATTCATTTTTCTTTCCGTGGACATTGAAAGGGCTTTTCTTTTGAGAAGCTGCTGTCTCCTGTATTTTCTTCTAGAACAGCTTTTTATAACCACTGACTTTTACTTTTTAAGAGAAACAGAAAGCGGTCAAGCAAAAAAAGGATTTTTTTTTTTTATATACAAATATTACAGCATATGTGCAACTGCAACTGGAGACTCAGTAGGCTGCAGGCAGGTGTCTGTGATCAAGGAAGTATTGGAGCGACTTAAATTGGAATACCGGTATGGTGCAGTATTCCGGAAAAGTACACACACACAGACACACACACACGTTTTTACTTGGTCCAGAGTGCAAAGCAGATATGTAAATGCGTGGGAGTCAAAGAAGGACAGAGGACAGAAGGAGGACAGAACATGGACTCTCTGTGAAACAGATAGGTCAAATAGAGAGACAGAGAGTAAGAAAGGAAGAGAGAGGGCATTGGGAAGATGCAGATGAATGAGATTGGCCTTAGTGATGTGAAATGAAGCTGGGAATTGTGTGAAAGGCTTCCTTTTTCAAACAAGGCAGAGAGACAGAGAAGAGACAGATGAAGCCTTGGGAGTGAGAAGGCTTCTTGTTTCAAACCAAGGAGAGATGCAATCATGATTGAGATTTGCTGTTGTAAAACAGAGGATGGATTAGTGAGGGTCAGCAAGATTAGTGTGATTGATTGCAGGCAGTGCGTAGGAAAGGCTGAATTTTTTCTCTCTGAGTATGTGAGCGGGTGTGTGATGGATTTGGAATGTATGTGTGTGTGTGTGTGTGTGTGTGTGCATGCATGCGTGTTTTTGTTTACCCGTCAGTATGTATGTGTCTGTATTAATGTGTACGTGTAGGCGAGTGTCTTGAGGCCCCGGACCACCATGCTGTACATGGCCATTAGAACGTACAGTGCTGATGTAGCATCTGCCCGGCTGAACTGTTTGTTCCGCCTCTGCCATGCTCTGCTGCTCACATGGCCACGGCTCACCCTTATGACCAACGCCACAGTCATCGGCACTCAAGCGCTAAATTAACTTCCATCCATCAATCACAAGATATCTTTGTGTGTGTGTGTGTGTGTGTGTGTGTGTGTGTGTGTGTGTGTGTGTGTGTGTGAGAGAGAGAGAGAGCGATGCTCCAAACTGGCCTATGTAATGGAAAGGAAATCTGCATTCATTAGAAAAAAATCCCAGAGTCCTTCAGTAGGCCCCATGATGTCACAGGAGAATTAGTCACGCAATCAAAATAGAGTGTACATGATTATTCCAAACACTCGACAGTAGGTGAGTTATTATTTCTCCCTATTATGGTTCTCCAGAATGCTGTGGGAGGCATTGAATAATGCCTTTCCAACATTCAGAAGTCAGAAGTTATTTCTGTTGTATAATGACTGCTGCGGAAGTATAATGACCGCTATCAATGGCAACCGGGTTTTTTGCTTCAAATTCACATCTGCGAGTAGAGATCATTCTCTTATCACAATGGAACTTTGTTGAAAGTGAAAGGAGATGTGCTGCATTCAATTTTAAGTTGTGTTGCGAACTATTTGTTTATACGTGGAAGCCGCAGAACAAATAAAATTTAAAAGATGTTCGTGTGAAGTTTTCTCTCGCCTTTTTCGGCAGGTAGCAGTGTAATAAGCTGGATATTGTATCGTTCATCGGTCGTTATAGAAAACTGTTTCCCCTCAGGGTAAATCAACATGTCCTGTGGGGAACTGACCAGCGGGTGAAACATTATCCCTCACAAGTTTCCTTTTTTCTGACAGCCCAGTAGCAGATTAGTAACAGCTCAGGCAATAGCTTTACATTGCTTGTTCATTAAAATGTTCACATAAAATAATTACATAGATGTGGTATTTTGAAAAAGTCCTTAGTCAATGTTGACAATAACTATTATTATGACAATATTATATGACACACATACACATGCACACATACACGTGTACACACACACACACACAAACTACGTAAATGGAAGTGAATTTAACCGTCAGATATAAAGGCAACCAAGGTGACTGAGGAGTGACCGCCCTCTTGTAAATCTTTCATATTGTTTCACCGCTCCAGACGAGAGTGAAACGAGAGGGCATGCTCGTTTCATTTTTCTTTAGTAGTTTTCCCCGCCTGTAGCAATTTACTGCTTTGATTGCCACACAGACTGCAATTTGAAGGACATTGTGCCCATAGCTTGCTCTCTAATTTGCAAGGCATTACAGAAAGCTTAGTATATACATGAAATGACCAACAGAGTGTGTACATTGTGATGCTGCTGGATGTGGTGAGGATATGGGGAGGTGTGTGTGTGTGTGTGTGTGTGTGTGTGTGTGTGTGTGTGTGTGTGCATGAGCGTGCTTGCATGTGTGTATGAGGGTGACCGGCGGAAAAGGGATAATCCAGCCATTGTTTTCTCCAAATGGAAGGACCTGGTAATTGTCTTGAGTTGAGGCGCATGGTTTTATTTTCCCAGTTGTCCCATTTTGTGATGCATATCCTCCTTTTGATCATTCTGGTGGCTTGTCTGGAGGTCGCGCCACAAAGGAGAAGAAATGGCATTTATGGTAGCAGCTTCTCCAGAATCCTCCTTGTAATAAGCTCATCATGTCATATTTCCCAGGAAAACAGACCAGATCAAATTTGCCATCTGTCAGGGGACTCTCACAGGTCCAACTCTGCTGAGTAAATACTTCTCTGGCTGTAGGCCTTGTTCCTCTTGACCTTGGCTTGACCTTTCTTGGACTACTGAGAGAACCAAGTGCAGTCAAAACAGACTCTCTCACAGACAAACACACACAGACACACATAAGCACACACACACACACACACACACACACACACACACACACACACACACAGTAGATCATGTTCAGTCTGTAAAGACTTAGCGAAGTTGGCCAAGTCATACAAATGGGAAGATGGATTTCATCTGCAATCTGGGTTATGGTCCCACAGGCATCCAAGCAGTGAAGGGAACCACCAATTAAAGTGTTTTCTTGGCCCCTGATCTGACGTGTACAGTAGACTGACTGAAATCAGTGTAGTGATACAGTATAGCAACAGTACAATAGCGCACTGTGTATAGGCTTGTCCAATATGCGTACATAATGATGCATACATACATAATAGTGTGTCTCCTTGCTTTGTGTTTCCTGCACAATGTGTGATACAGGTGCTAGCATTCACACATGAGACATATGACATACACACAGACACACACACACACACACCAGACATAGGCCTACATACAGACAGACAGACACGCGCACACACACACACACACACACACACACACACACCACACATACAAACAGACAGACAGTGACACACACACACTTTAGATCCTCATTTCTATTTATTGATAGGTGTTGTTCCCAGAAAGCATGTCACCTTTGTGGTAAGGCCCTGCAGCTCTGCTCTGAAAGGGCAGCAGAGGGGTAGACAATTCCAATGGAGACACAAAAAGGTCATCAGTTTATGAAAAGTTGAATTCTAATTGGCTCGCCATACTAAGCCAGTGGAGGCTTAAAAGGTCAACCATCAGTCAGCTGAGGCTTGGGAGAGAGAATGTGTGTGTGTGTGTTTATATATGTGTGTGTGTGCGCGTGTGTGTGTGTGTGTGTAAGAGAGTAAGTGCATGTGGGAATGACTGGGAGAGCTGTGGGGTTGATGCTTAGCGGTGTTTCAAGCAGACCATGTTCTGCTGGATGCCCTCCAGTGCCAAATAGCTCTGTGTGTGTGTGTGTGTGTGTGTGTGTGTGTGTGTGTGTGTGTGTTGGGGCGAGGGGTGGGGGTGGGGGGGTGGTTGGAGAGTTGGAGCCCAATACTGCTCTGCCAGCAAATCACACACTCAGACATACTTAGATGTTCACACACACAGACACACACACACACACATACACACACTAGCTACAGATCTAGACATCCAGTGCTTGAACGATATAGCCATATACAGACCAACTCTGACCAAAATCATTAAATTGCCTTCATGTAAATGAAATGCAAATATTAGTGTTTTATATCATTAATAAAGCCATGTCATGCATGGCATGTCTGACAGAGGACAATAAGGTTGATGGAATCCAATCTGAATGTATTAATGATGGCCACACACACATACACACACACACACACACACACATTCCTCTTTGGGCCTGAGATAAAGGCAGCTGCTGCTGGGTTAATGTTTAAGGGGAGCATATCGGCTGAAGGACTGATAGGCATATTATGGCTAAAGAGAGAGGCGAGACTTCATGTCCTCCATGGCCTTTCTATAAGTATAGACAACACAAACACACACACACACACAGATTGCTACATACACACATAGACATGACTGCAGTCATCTACATGCAGCTAACTCACATGCACCTTCACACATATGATCTTCCCTTCTCACAACTGACAATTCTTTCCTTGTGTATTATACTCACATTGCATATACTGTATGTCATATTTATACACACACATGCACATACATACACATATCACATACATACATACACACATGCATATATACACATAGGGCCTACGTGTCATCCTGAGTACTGTTCCCAGTGAGAGAATTAGTTCACACTGAGTCTTCTGCACCGCAACCAGTAGGGGTAGTGTGGACACACGAGTGTCGTCAGCCTCTCCTGACTGATTCCACATTCAGAGTGGCGTTGACAGAGTGCAGTCACCCCCCCCCCCTCCCCGCCCCCACACACACATACACCCACACACCCACACACCCACACACAAACACACATACACTAACACCCACCACCTCCACCACAGATAGGCAGTCAAGACACACACTAACACCCCAACACCACCACACCACCACCACCACCATAGATAGACCTGGAATTCAGAGCCGCTGTTACCAGGGAGGGAGGTGTATCGTGTGTGTGTGTGTTTCTGTGTTTGCTGGAAAGAAGGGGGCAGCCTCTGCCAAAAGTAAGCACATTAACACCTCTGATATGTGTGGCCCCCACAGCAGTAGCCGTGTGTGTGTGTATGTGTGTGTGTGTGTGTGTGTGTGTGTGTGTGTGTGTGTGTGCGTGTGTATGGTGTGTGTTACAGGGTGGCCCAGAGTTCAGAACCCTATCCATCCCTATGTGGCCCAGCAGGCCCAACCCTTACAGACTCTTGACAGCTGTATCATGATCTGATTCTGTGAATTCACTCGTAAACGTCCCCAGTTCACTAGTACTAACTCTTTTGATTGAAACCTTTGAATGAAATCATCTTTATTGCCTTGCCAGTCAAATAAGTGACTCTTGTGATGAATCACTGCATCATGGGTCTTGTAAACATTCCAACATCTACCGGCACAAATTTAAGAGACTAGTGTAAAGTCCAATAAATTGGCAACTGTAGGGGGAGCGCAGTATGTGGAAAAACCCTGAGAATGCATGGAAGGACTTTAAAGGCACAGTCCAACCATTAAAGGTATAGTCCATTATTCTTGAAAAAGGTTCCTTTGACCTCAATAGCCAATCCAATTACTCCTGATGGAATTTGTTGATTGCCTTGGTTGATTGAACAAAACATGTACAGGTACCATTTTATTGAACACATGACAGACAGACTCTAAAGGACATTTAGGGAGAAATTTGCTGATAAACATGACTCCTTCAACGGGGGCCCAGATAAATGTTGATTCTGGCTCAAACCCGGCTCAGAGCCGCTGTTGCTGTCTTGGAAATCACAGGGATGCTTGTATGCAAGGAAGACGGATGGCTGCATTTATTTTGTTTGTTTTGGCCAACGTGTTACAATGAGGGTATTGTCTGAGCTTGTTACGCTGATGACAAATTGCTCCTAAAGGAAGGAAAGAGGGAAGAGAGGAAAATGAAAGGAAGTGAAGAAGAATAAAAAGGAAGTGGAATGCCGGCTTTCATCTGGCATTGATCTGCACGTGCTCAGTTTGTGCATGCTTTTGGGAGGAGGCCAGTGGCTGTACTTAATTACATTTATTTGTTTATTTGTTTTGCAGGCTGAATGTTTTAGGGGTTTAATGGCATGGGTTGCTAATGACAGATTAGTCTTAAAAGAAACAAAGTTTGTGTTTCCATATCACTGCCAAGTCTGGATTCTTTGAGGAGCTTTCTGTGTGGTGTACAGATTTGGATTCATGATTATCTGTTTAAGTGAACTTGCGTCTGTTCAAGAACAGCTGGCACAGGGGTCTCTGTTGGCCCCTTTGTTCTCATTCTCAGGCACGCATTTGCCTTTATCTGATTAAATTGACACAAGATGACCTTTTTTCACGACTGTGGCCTGTTTATGAGCTGGCAAAGTGTTGCACAAATAATTCTCCCGCACTTAATTAGGTCTTTTTCTATTGTTATCTTATCAAAACTTCCAGACGGAGTCACGTTGTTTTCCTTTAATGCGGGCTGGAAACAAACATCAGCTGGCTGCCGAGTGATCCCCTTTATCCAGTGAAACACTTCAAGACGTCTGTGGCCTCATGTCAGACTGATACTGCAGGCCGATGACTAGCCTTCTTTTCCTCTGCGAGTGTCAATGACCTTGGACCGAAACATGCCAGTTTATTTCCATTACCACGGTACCATTTCCACCGCCACTCCTTAAATCCGCATGTCCCGCAAAGTAATGTTTTTGTGTCCAGAGACCTTTGCAAGACAAAGGCTGCGTTGATAGCGAACCCTTATGTAAACCCATTAACTTTGTCTAAATAGAGAACAGATCAAACATTGCCCCCTGTCCAAATGCCCTGAGAGGTACCTTTAGTGTTTTTAATGCAAACATTCAACAGCCTTTAATGTGCGTGCCTGAATGACTGTATAATATATTACCCCTCGCCCTCCTCTACTCTCCTCAGAGGAAAAGAAAGCGGGCCTTAATGACTTTACAATCTTGGGTCTTTTATCTGTGCTTGGCAAAGGGCTTTAGATGATTGTAATGGTGGAGGAAGGTGCTCTGCTGGTGTTTGGTGTGATTGGAGGTCCCCCCTCTCCTCTTCCTCCTCCTTCTTCTACATCTTCTTCTTCTCTCTGCATCTGGCTCCCATTAGCTCTAACTTAAGATCCAGTTACTGCCTTCATGGCCCCCATCACTAAGCCATCATGGCTGCTGTGTTATGGCCCCTAATGGGAGATAGGTGGAAGATGGAGGGTGGAGGTGCACTGTTCTGATGAGACGGCCTGTTAGAACTCCTCTATGGCTGATTGCATCTCTTTATTGCTGCTCTTGCTGTCACAGTACAGTTCAGCTAGAATGAGGGAGAGAGATCTAAAGTGTGTGTGTGTGTGTGTGTGTGTGTGTGTCTGTGTGTGTGTGTGTAGGTGGTGCTGGTCAGAAGCTGCTCTCAGCCTGCACTTTTTTGGGGATAGAGAGAGAGAGAGAGAGAGAGAGAGAGAGAGATTCATTAAAGACAAATAAGGTCAGATGTGTGATCCACCAGAGGGGTTGGGTTTCACTTCTGTTGCCTGATGCCCCGTTCCACTGCTAATTCAGCTCTTATGGTAGACCACTGGGCGGGACCAAGGAGATGAGCAACCATGGATGAATCCCATGGCCTGAATGGTTAAGGAATGTAATTCACAGCAACTGGTATAGTAAAAATGCCCATGCTCTTTGACCATAAATTACAGATTCACATTTAAGACTTTAACAAAGACAGATGAAGTTGTTTGATTATTCATAATAACATGAAGAAATAAAGTATGCTGTATACCCAATAATTTGATATACTAAGCCATTCAGCTAAACAAATATAGAAGCTTCCTTTTCTAGAGGAGCTTAGAGAAGGCTGTCGTTTCCAGCTGGATGTATACAATACTGTTGACGGTCTAAGAAACACACTATGTCTCACTGTGTATATGTGTGAGTGTGAGTGTGTGTGTGTGTGTATGTGTGTGAGTGTGTATACATGCAAACAGAGAACTTTCCACATAGTGAGTGAGTCTGAAGGTGGTCAAAATAGCTAACCATGATAAACACTATTAAAAATAACCTGTGGGGAACCTACAGCTGCTATTGGCTCAGACCAGGGCGGGGGTGGAGGGGTGGTTAGGGGTGTGAGAGAAAGGGAGGTGTTAGGGTGTCTGTGTTTCTGTGTGTATGTAGACATGTGTGTGTGTGTGTGTGTGTGTGTGTGTGTTTTATGTGTTGGGGAGGGATCACAGATCACAGTCTGGAACCTTCTGCATTGTCACCATGTGCACCTGACCTCTATGGTCCTCTGTGCTCTACATTCTTTTGTGGGTGTGTGTGGTGCAGAAAGAAAGCATTGGGAATAAAGGAATCAAACTGCATTGTTGTTCCCCTATTTCTCACCACTTTGTGTCTGTGACAGGACCCAGTCACACTGGCAAGTGATTTGGCTGTTGAGTTGGCTGTTGGTATTGCAGAAGCACTCTTTAGAGACCATCTCAACACCTAGCTCTTATCACGCCGACATCACCGTGTCTCTCTCCACATGTCAGGTGTTCACTTTCTGGTCCACCACATTGGAAAAATGGAGAACAAGTGATAAGTCAGAGTTTTGTAATCTCTGTGTATATTTTTTTTTCCACATGATTGGGTTCCGCACACAAACACAGACAAATGTTCATAGACACAGACAAACATTCATTCTTGATTTTATGAAAGAGTATCTGAAATCTGCTTAGGCTAACTACAGCCGATGGTTGGTCTAAAGTAAGCAAGGATTGAGCATTTCTCAAGGTTGTTTATGAAATACATTCGGGTGCTTTCTGTCCTGGCCTTGAACCAGTGAAACATTTGTGCACCATGTAACATCCATCACCCCATTTTGTGGAGTCACGAGTCACTGAGGTCATCTTTGAAATTTAGTTTATAATGAATAAAGAATACAGTTTGTATTAGCGTATGGGTTTGTGTTGATATACATGATGTAATGTTTGGTCGTAAGCCTGTATGAAATGTAACTTTGAAAGAAAACATTTAGCTTCCGTCTACAGCTCCTCAAACAGATGGCACAGATGGAAACAGTTGTCATTAGTTAGGTTCCCTTCAGTGATAGGAAAAACAAATATCAAAAGTGTTGTGATGTAATGTTTAGTGGAGATTATGTCAGGGAGACCAGGCAGGGTCCTGGGAAAGCAGCTGAGATATCAAAGATAAATATTTGTTGTTAGGCTATCAACCTTCTTCCATTTACATGCATGAATGTATGCCTCTGTGTCCACAGCAATCATTTCGAAATTGATCTAACCACCATCTACACACACACAAAAACACATACATACACACACACACACACACACATACTTCTGTCTCCTTTCTCTCTGCCTTTCTTTCCTCCCTTCCTGTCATTCCCCTGTCTCTCCCTCTCTCTACCTGATTAAGCCTGTGGATAGTTAACAGGCAGTGGGGGCCTCCATGAAGAGTATCTCTCTCACTCTCCAGGAAACAGTGCACTGTGATGGATTACTGGATTGCAGCTTGATGAAAGTGTGTATGTGCTTGCCCTAATCCTTAGGGTCCTTGTCCCCTTCATGCTTGGGACCCCCCCATTACCCTCCTGACATTCCAGCTTCTGATCCTCCGCTCCGAGATGCAATTCCCAAGTTGGAGTTGCCACCACTGCCTCCTAACGAGCTTTTGTGAATGTCCATATGTTCATACTTTTTATTAGCACCATGCTTGGGTCTCTTGTGGATCTTGTGGCTGGGTGATATTTAGTGGTGAACGTCTCTGTTACAGCCTGACATGAAAGGCATCCAAGAGGCGGACACTGTTTCTTGGCATGAGTCATTGTGCCATCCATCCATCCATCCATCCATCCATCCATCCATCCATACATCCATCCAGTCTTTGCGTCATCAGGGATGTGGAATGAAATATGGAAGTGATTGTTTTTGAACGTCAGTCGCTTAGTCAGTGAGTCAAGAGCAGTGAAACTGGGCGCTTAAGGGACAATAAAACAGGGAGTGTCTCCCTTGACATCTGTCTCTGTTGTTGCCCACTTCAGCCATATTTCAGACTTATGTGTGCGTCAGCACGATCACTGGCTCTTTGATGCCATGGCAGCAGGCCATTCCAGAGTGGCTGTGATTTGATTAGTCGCCCTGTTTTCAAGGAATAACAAAGAAAAACAAAAAAAATCAATCACCCTCTGAGAAGTGTCTTGTCAGACTCACAGATAACATCCCCACCACCAGGGGGTGATCTCCCCATGCTGAAAAGTGGGATACTGCCATTGGAGAAGTAGGAGCAGAAGACCCTGGTGGGGTCACAACATGCCTAGTGCAAACTGATTCAGGGCTGTTTTCTAGACATTCAATGAAGAAGCATGCAGTCTTAACCACCCTCCCCACCCCCGAATGAATGGCAGAACACATCTGTCACTAGAAAGGACATTTGGAAGGAGATACCACTGGAGGAACGAATCATGCATGAGACAAGCCAGTCTCACCCCCAGGATGACTCCCCACACCATCAGGATTTATAGCGTGCCATACTGGTGCAATAACCTGGGATGGCCAACCTAGTATCGCCATTTACCTTTAATTTCATTTGAGAAACTCCCCAAAGCAACTAAGTTGGTTCGCAACGGGCAGTTGCATTGCAACCAACAAAGCTGATAACTTGGCTAGCAACTATGCTTTTGGGACCCCAAAACAGACCCCTGGTTGATTCATTGGTTAATTCAGTAGTAACTCCCATAGCCTCAAGAAATGCGTAGTCAGTCAGTGATCATGTGTGTCTTAAAATCTATAGCGGAGATGTTAAATATTGAAACAATGTCTGCAAACATCAAAGAATTGCAGCACTGGTAAATGCAGTGGTTTCTTACTGCCCATGCAGTTTATCATCAGTTTGTAGAGCCTAAGTCAGGTGAAGAAAAAGGATTATTAGGAATCTCTGAACAATGTGACTGCATTGGCTAAACCAATGGTTTCAAAGTTAACACAAATTCTTTGCCCATTAAGATGCTGTATAGGACATTTCTGAATTTGAACAGGACTGGACTCTCTCTTTGTGAACTACACTACCGGTGCAGAGCCTGCACAGCAGAACTCGTCCACTGCCACAGCTGCATGAGTTTCAGTTACCGATAGTCAATGTCTTGATGGCTTGTCCAGGCACAGAAAACAGGGCAAATGGAGGCCACAGAGTCTGGTGCCCAGAAGTCCTGACCAAATGATCTGGTCAAGCAGGAGCTAGCAGGCTGTGTGTCTACCCTTGTGTGACCGCATGCTGAGTTTCCCAGGCACCTAGACTCTGCAATGGACGTGCTCGGCGCATGGCGCCGACTGGACTGACGCGGACAACTGCTCCAGGGTCATGGAGTGTGTGCCACAATGTGACAGTTCCACTGTGTGTGTGAGTGTGTATGTATATGCGTATGTGTGTGTGTGTGAGGTCTTCACATGGTGTGAGGTCTGAGACAAATGATTTTGCTGTAAAGTCTGTCTGTGTTCTTTTGCATGAGTGTGTGTGTGTGCATGTGTGTGTGTGCGTGTGTGGTGTGTGTGGTAATGCTGTCCTGCATGCGTGAGGTCATAAAGTCGTGTGAGGACACAAAGAAGCCTGCTGTCCATGTCAGATGTCTTGACGGACATCCCATTTCAGGAACCTCCGCCCTGCGGACCATGCGCTGCCCAGTGGTACGCAAACAGAAAAACATCCAGCCTCCTTCAGACAGCCAACAACTTTACACCGTGCCAGAATGGCTCAACGAAGTACAGTACATCAAAGAATGCCACAATAAAGTACACTACATTAAAGATCAAACTACTATTCTAATCCCATCTTCTTTTTTTCCCCCGACTCAACATGTTGCTGGCACAGTCTTCTGTTTGTCTATTCTGTTTGTGAGAAATAAAAACTTCCTCCTCACAGTCATAGCTGTGTCAAGAGCTATGTCAAGGTGATGTAAACAGAGCGACTCAGATAAAACTAACACTAAGTTCGTTAATCAACATATTTAAGTTGCACAGAAATCAGAGGTGTTGCATAAATGAGAGCTTTTCAACAATCCTTTACTAGACTTTTTGCCATGAACCTTCAATTTGTATCTTTCTAGAAAGGCTGCATGGCAATAGCATGTTACAGTAAATGTGTTTGGATGTGTCCAGACATCATGGTGCTTTTCAGCATGTCTTGATCAAAAAGACTGTAAACAGTGCTGTGTGGTTGATAAAAAAGACTCCTCTGTTCTCACACTTGCTTGAAATGAGCACAGTGGAGGAATCAAGTCTGAAGGGAACTACAGAGTGGACCTCACCACCTGCACTACAAGGCCAAACATGCACACATACACTCAGTCGGTCAGCCACACACACACACACACATGCACGTACACATGCGCGCCGACACACACACACACACACACACACACACACACACATAGAGACAAAACACACACACACACACATAGGCAGGAACACAACCATACTGTTTAAAAACACATACCCTCCCTGTCACACTCACACACACACACACACACACACACACACACACACACACACACACACACACAGGCAGGAACACAACCATACTGTATATCCACACACGTATGTAAATACAGCTGTCAGGAAACAAGAATTGTGGAGCAAGCCTGACAGTTCTCCAGAAGCGAACAGGAGAATGGGTTGGAAAAAAAGGCTTTGGGGAAGTGCATGTCAGTGCAGCCAAGACAATGCATGTGTCATTTATAGATGACAGCAATTGTTTTCTCCAGGCACATAACACAATAGACGGACTCCTACTAGCGTGTAGATATAAGGCACACACCTGTTTCTAACGAACCATGAAATGATAAAGGGAAAGACTGATTGAAAAAAGCTTTTAACTTTTGTGTCATGCAAACTTGTTGCAAGTAGTAGGGGGCCAATAGTATGATATTGCTTAATTTCTGAGGTTCTATCTAGACCTATGCATCCGTCGCCAGGTTACCACTGGGCAGGTTCACTTCCTGCCTTATCCTTCATGGCTAAATGACTTGATGGATGTCACTGCACTGTGATTGGTTCTTCCAGTAAGCCTCCTCATCAAATGAAATCACTGGTTGTCACAAATCGTGTACTAAGCAATTTATGCCAACATTCAGCTCACTCGCTCACCTCCTTGCCAGTGGTCGCATTCTGCATCACAATATGCCCACTATTTTCAGCGGGAAAAAATTCAGATTGTCCATTATGCTCCCAAAAATTCCCAGGCTGTGAATCAGAGCATCTGTAATTACTGCTGAGCTATGTTAAACAGTGACAGAAGTAACCTTACATGGTGCTCCGATTGTAAGTGTTTCTCTCAGGGTGACCAGACCAGCTATGTTTGAGGTTGGCGTGAGTGCTAGGATGACATCTCCTCTCTATTCCCTGACACTCAGTCTGTCATTACCATTCCGTGGAGAACATAGAATTTCCAAATTTCATGCTTTCGCTTTCTTTCCTCTTATAATAAAACACTGCCGCCCACGCAAATATACACGGGCGAATTTAGACATAAATACATGGTTGGCAGTTTCTATTTCCAAAACGAAAACCCTTGAGCCAGAAGTGTTACAGGAGACACAGCACACTCAAGAACAACCAAGCAATGAAAAGCTCGGCAGTAAAGTTGCTAAAGACAGGTTTAGTTTGTATCCCATGCACTCAATAAGACATGTTTGACTTTTGGGACAATACAGAGTTGGACATTTGATGATATATTCAGATAAAGAACTGTAATTATTTCAAAGCAAGGAAAGGTCAATTTTGACTCATGGGTTAAGAAAACATGAAAATGTTCTTTGCCATTCCTTACTCAGCAACTCTCCCTATACATTAGTGTGTGTGTAAGAGTGTCTGTGTGTGTATTATTGATTGTGTGCACTGGACAAGGTCTATTCCTCTGGCTCGGCGCTATGTGCATTTGCGTGTGCTGTGCATGCATGTTTCTATGTTGAGTCAAGAGCGTGTGGGCCCTGGGACCATCATTTACCCCCTCCACACGCCTCTGGCTGGGAATCAAGCAACCGTGGTCACAGACTGCAGCCTCACTGGAGCTTTCACACACACACACACACACACACACACACACTCCGACAATAACATTTAGCACTAGTCAACATACACACACACACACACACACACACGCACCTTCCTAAACAACCAAAAAAGTTGTTACATAACAGATGAAATATGGGTCACGCCTAATTCCTTTACCACCCTTGCAGTCTTCCCGCGGGGAACTGTCTTTTCCCTGCAACACTTCCCTGAGTCAGCGTTTCTGACATCTGTCTTCATGGGCAGCCTGGGCCTCTTTCAACCTGTGTGACCACTTACTTTTTTTTTCAATCAGCATATGTCCTTCTCTCTCTCACTCTTCGGTGTGAATGCTCAGACATACTTTTTCACACATCGATATAAGTCTTAATAACGGCATGATAGATGTGTTTGCCGTGATTGATGTCGCTTCATCAAAAGACGATGACTTTACAGCACCTCTCGCATTTCATATGTGACATTTATTGGCTTATGGGATGGATGCTGGAGATTGGTCAAGGAACAACGCCTGGGTGTGTGTCCTCCCACGGGAGGAAGAATGGGCCTAGTTTCTCATGAGTCTCCCCTCGTCAGAACCTCTCTGAACCTAGACCACAGAGATCGATCATAAATATCCCTCTGCGAATGATCCATGTCACGAAATAATGATTGCGGTCTTAATTGTATAATTATGATAATTACATTGATTTCAGTGACTGATCCCATTTGGACAAGTTCTAGGCCACATATCAGTAGTATTTACATGACTTACATTGAATTCAATGTAGTGCGTTTACCGCAACTGTACATTTTGTCCTCTTTTTGTCACTTTAAAGACTCCCTCCCTACCAAGGAGCTTCAAAAATAAATGAAAAGAAAATCAATTTGCCTGCCTAGTAACAGCCTCTTCGTCTTTGTGGGGATTGTAGTCAGCTAACAGAGCAAACAGAAGCTCTCTCTAATGGAAGCCATTAGTCACTGGCGATGAACAGGACACCGACCACAGCTCTCGTCTCGTCCCCGGCAACACTCCGAGGCCCCCGTCAGGTGCACGGGGACGGATGGCCTTTGCACAGCGAGGGGGGAAATGAGCCGTGCTTGTTCCCGGTGACAAATCTCCTCAGTGTTAATGTGGCCACTGACGGGAAGGACAGTAAGAGGCTGAAAGGCCTCTCCAGGGCATTGACAGATACAGTTCATGTTTAATTAAAGACTTAAAGCTTGCTGAATTGGACGTAATGCTCAAGATTAGTGCATCTTCTTTGTTTTATTTCATTTCTATGAAATTCTACTTTGCCATGAGGTCACTTGTAATGTGCTTTATGATCATAACTCTAACTGTAATTTGTTTTTAACCCTGAGGTGTATTTGTATAGTATAGGCTTCATAGTATTTTAGATCTTTAAATGGTTTATTGTTAGTTATTTAACTAATTAGTAGCTTAACTAATCTGCAGCCTGCATGAAAGCAAATGCCTGTAGACAGACAGATTTTACACTAAGTCGATTTAAGTCGATCCCAAAAGTACAATTGTTAAGTAAGGACCTTCCACTGAATGACATATGTGTCTATAAGACTTCTTTCTTTCTTTCTTACATTATTGACATTAAAAAAATCTTTTGAAGAAACTAGATGTTCCTGATTGAGTTAATGCATATATTATAGTGATTATATTATGCAATAATATCTTCATAACTAATTTTGTTAATAACTTTTGCATGCCAAAATCACTGATAAAATATAAGCCATCAATAATACAAAAAATGCTTGAAAGAAATAAAGGACAGATCAGTTCAAGAATTAGCATTCTATGTCAGTTAGATCCTAGTGATTTCTCAGCCTAGCATAGTCCCTAGATAATGGGATTTAACCAATATGATCATATGGTAATCCAACCAATTTAAACACCCTAGCTGTATGTTGCCAGCGGCTTAATGCCTCTCATAGCATTAACATCACATCAATCACATGCACAGGTCGATTTGCTGTTTTGTTTTTTAATGTGCTATATAAATAATTTGACTTAGAGACCCTTGCATGATCTCCCTTCCTATACATTAGTAATACATGTACAGAAGATTGGTACTTCTTGAAGAGGTCCTTTACACTTAAGTATATCTTTTCAGTGCACATTTTAAATGTTATAAATGAAACAGCAGCATCATCATGATAAATTTGGGTTGCCACAAGGATTGGCTGTCAACACGTGTTAGCCTTGTACGCTGGGTAACTGTTAGCCAAACTCCCTGGCTTTGAGACAAGCCCCCTCCCACCAGCGACACAAGACTTTCTTCATGACCTTTGGCTGACCCATGGGAGTCACCATTACCCTTGTTTAACCTCGGCTCCTGACCCCGACTACAATACTCCCACAGGTGAGCAATATTAGCATGGTAAACCCCAGCTGTCGAGTGCGAGTAAGGTTTATCTGCACAGGACTTTTCTGCACCTCAAAGTCTGAATTGCCCTGTTCAGGGTCACCGTGACTCATGGATTCTCTGCCAGGAAAGCCTGCTGAGCCTTACGTGTTAGTAGCAATGACAACGTAATGTTGTTTTCATTGGGTGAATGTCTATGTGTATCCATGTTATTGGACAGGGTGGTTCGTTGTGAGCTAGTGGAGCTCAGTGGAGCAAAACAGAGAGAGAGAGAGAGAGAGAGAGAGAGAACGAAAGAGCGAGAGAGAGCGAAAGAGTAAGAGAGAGCAAGAATGAGAGAGAGAGAGAGAGAGATCTGCCTTGATATTTTATCTCACCCCTGGCAATACCAAGGGAAAACATGAGCAGTGCTCCTGTGGATGACATTTACACCTCTCCAGCCTCCCTTGGACACAGTGTCCATTTCCCATCAGGTGATATATCTCTAATATTGCTAAGACCACTTTACAGCGGCATGCTAAGTATTTGTATGGGCGGTGTGTGCGCTAGCCTATGTGTAACACCTTGTTGTCCAGACTTGTCAGCAAGCTACCTTGGGAGGTAATGTAATGGCGGTTGATGTTGACGGAGGTTGAACACCTAGCAACATAAATGCACTAATGCAATTATCAGAGACAGAGTGGTCCTCTGAGCCTGTTTCGTCTGGTGCTTTTCTAATCACTGAATCTGAATCACTGGGTCTTGAGGTCAGGTACCCGTGGGAGAGGTCCACAGTCACAAGATTGCCCCTCCCATTTGTGTTGCTACAGAAACACCTGGGGGCACAGAGTGCATGTGAATGGAGACCATCATGTGACCCACTTCACCGTGTATGTGTGTGTGGTGGGAATGCACGTATGCTAACGAAGCCACGCTAACAGGTCACATTCGGCGTTCCATGACGGGAATTGAAATGAAACCATGCCACCACGTAATCCAGTGCGGTTTCAAATCATCAATGTCAAACGATAACCTGGTAGTGCTGGTGCTAATGTCAAAATAGATGTGGTGAAATGTGTGTGTGTGTGTGTTGTGTGTGTGTGTGTGTGTGTGTGTGTGTGTGTGTGTTGGGGGATGCAGAGAGGGGGGCCAGAGAGCGCTCCTGCCGGAGCAAACAAGGAAGGACGAGGTCTCAGCTTTTGGAGATTGATGGGGTTTCCTGGCTCTGACTCCACGCTATGCCTTGTCATTATGCCAAGTGAAAAATGTCACTGCCATATTAGATTCTCCCACCCTGTGTCTCCCTAGCCACTGCACTGTAGTTGTTGGCTATAAATGGCAGCCCTTCCTCAAGCTATGGGACGTGGAGGTCCAGGTCGGCCATACACGCTTAATCACCTGACTCAGCTGTTTTGGAGCGTGTGTGTGTGTGTGTGTGTGTGTGTATGTGGGAGGGGGGGTTGGGGCAAACTTCGTCATGTCACTCCCTCTCACTTGGAGCTCGTTATAGTACAACCTTCAAGGTGGCCATTGTGTCCCTAAGTGATATTTAGACCAATCAGGAAGAGACTTTTTCCTCAGATGCCTTTAAAAATGACCACCCCATGACCACGGACAAGACAGCTGTCTGAAGTCTCTCTTTCCTGAGAGTTACAGAGAGAAAGCAAGAGGGCTGAGAGGCCATTGCTGTTTTTGGCTACGGCACCGTGCTCGAGAAGAAATGTTGTTTATGTATGTGTATAGGCTGTATATAAAGTGTGTATGTATGTGTTTATGAAAGAAAGAGGAGCGACATCTTAATATTTCTGAGGAAGTGTTTCAAATGATCTCATCTCAGATAGTGTGTGAGAGTATGTACATGTTCAAATTCTGTGCTACAAACAATATTTTCATTCAAGTTACAACTGGGAAACATCTAAAAGTGGACTAACCATGAGAGTTTTTTTTTTCTCATCAAGGGAACCTGTGTGCCGATGCAATCCCAACATACACACACACTCACACACACACATGTGACATGTACTTGTTTATTTGCTCTCGTAAGATATCAGCTGACCACTTACTTCATGGGGGGCGGGTGTGTGTGAGAGTCCTTCGTGGCTCCGGGAAGGTGACCTTGCCCCCATTGTCTATAAACATATTCCCTGGAGGTCATCCAGAGGGCAGACAACACCAGTGGGACATGCCCTCTTTCGGGCTACCACTGATGAGCTACTGCACCCAGTATGGGAGAACTGTACCCATGCATGTTGACACAACCAGAAAGTCTGGACTACAAAGTTTGGACAAAACAGGACAGATTTCACAGTAGCACAACAAGCAGGTTAATCAGTAAACAACGATGAAGGAACAAGCTAAACAACACTAAACAGATACAGATGTGTAATAGTAACTCTACTGCACAGCAATATATAGTTGCTCAGTTTTTAACATATTGAAAACACCTGGATTACAATACACAGTGTTGGGAAGGTTACTTTTCAAATGTACTCCAGTGCAGATTACAGAATACATGCCCTACAATGTTTTTTGTAATGTAATCTGTTACATTACTCCATGTGAGTAACGTAATCTGATTATTTTGGATTACTTTAATTTTTTGGCCACAGGGCAGCTGCTGGTTATTTGGCTATTTAGCTGCTGGGTGGTGCATGCCCTAAATGCTTATTATTGTTTTACTATTTGAATGCAAAAGTTTGAATGGTTTGCTGGTCCTTCCAGCCATGGAAACCATACATCACAACATCAGCATTAAGATAGACTCCCTATCTGTTGCTCTCACCAAGGTTGCAAGAAACCTGGGTATCATGATTGATGACCATCTGACCTTTGCTGATTGCGTTGCCTCTGTAGCTTGGTTATGCCGGTTTTCTCTATTCAACATAAGGAAGATCAGGTCATACCTAACCCAACATGCAACCCAGCTCCTGGTACAGACCTTGCTATCTCTCGCCTTGACTATTGCAATGTACTCCTAACAGATCTTCCAGCCTGTGCTGTGAGACCATTACAAATGATCCAGAATACAGCTGCATGTCTAGTTTTCAATTAGCCAAAAAGAGCACATCACACTGTTCATTGAGCTCCACTGGCTACCCTTAGCTGCTCGCATCAAATTCAAATCACTAACGTTGGCCTACAGTGTGGTTGATGGATTGATGACAAAGACTGTACTGAACCATTGCCTATTTCTATTTTTAAGCATACAAACACACGCATACACACACACACACACACACTCACACACATACACTCGACAGTTGACCATCCGGTGCAGTTTGATTAAGCAATAAACCCTTAAAGCCTGTAGAACAGGTGAGGGGCATTAGTAGATAGATAGATAGATAGATAGATAGATAGATAGATAGATAGATAGATAGATAGATAGATAGATAGATAGATAGATAGATAGATAGATAGATAGATAGATAGATAGAGATTGGTGTCTGGTTGTTGTGTTTTTCTAATATCCTGATGTTTTGTATTTGTTCTGTGTCTTGTTTTCGTCTTATTTCCAAAATGTTATCAATCTGGCTTTTAAGGACAATCAAACATCTTGCCAAAGGACTATGTACTGTTGGAAAATAGGCAGCTGACTAACAGTGGCACACTTACAGAAATATTTATCAATGAGCACTGTCCTAAATAAATACATGAAAATGAATGAAATTAGATAGATAGATAGATAGATAGATAGATACATAGATAGATAGATAGATAGATAGATAGATAGATAGATAGATATTAAAGTATTGATGCTAACAAATGCACAAACACAGATGTCAATTAACGGCATCTTGTACTCCACCTTTGAGACCTGTTCCAGTCATCCAGTCCCTGGTCCCTCACGAGGTAAGTGAGCTATGTGGCAGGTGCTCCCTTTTTCCACTCCGCCCCCCTGTCCGCTTGCCACTAAACAAACAGCAGTTGAGGCCAAAAAAACCCACCATGACTGGACAGCACCCAAAATAACCCTTTGCCCTGCTGTTCTCCTCATATGACACACACAACACTCCCAAACCACCAGGGTGATCAACAGTATTGTATTATCATTCTTGCTGTCACTCAAAGTTAGCAGAGGTCCTCTGAAGCTTAAATAGGGGTCTATAAGCCTTGTTGTTTTGGAAAGTGAAAACTGCACATCAAAGGAAAAGTATTTGGGACGTCACAATCAGGTAGCCAGACAAGGGATTTGGTGATAGTGGCAGGTAGCAGTCATTCACTCACTCACTCACTCACTCACTTGGCATGTCTGTCAGTAAGTTGGTTCCTGACAACTGTTCAGTCTTTATGCTATGCTATGCAACGCAGTGCTATCATGAACATGATGACTGCACCTATAGATTCATGATGTTGACACAGGACATTAAGAACTGTTGATGGTTTGAAATGCATGTGGAGGGGTATTATTGATACCACAGCACATTACAATGCCCCCTATGTGGGAATGTGTCATGCTGTGTAGGGGGTATGTGGTAACCTCAGGTTACTACAATTCACAGTATTAATATCTTCCTGCTCAGGACGGTAAAGGTGACCCCTGGAAACTCCAGAGAATTCCGGAGCCACGGCCAGCATTCATGACGTCTGCTGGCATCGCAATCTCTGCTACTTTTAGCCGAAGCAGCCCTCTTTTCTGACACGTGATGCCATAGCCCCCCCCCCCCCTTGCCTCTCAACCCGTAACCCCCCACCCTACCCCACACACACTCTCTCTTTTCTGCCTCCACTCCTCTCTCTCCTTGTCTGTCTCCCTGTAGTCCTCCACTGACCTGTGGGAGCTGCTTTTGTTGTGTTTATATGTCTCTGACAGGAAGCCCACAGTGATATGGACCATGTTTTCCAGTGGTGGATTTGAAGGGTAAGGTACCCTGAGGGTATGGGGTGATTTATGAGGAGAAGCACTGATTTCTGGTAAAGCTTAGACATAAATAAAGAAGAGTAGAGTGGGTCGAGGATGAGTGCGTTGGAGAGACATAAGAAGAAGTTTTGTAAAAAAAAAAGCACAGAGAAGACATTTTGTAACAGCAATCTTGTCAAGGCATGGCAAGAAACGAGGAAAAGATAGTCAAACAGAAAAAGAGAAAGTGATTCATGAGGCCAAGCCCAGTGATTGGCCATAGCTTAGTCGCTACAGGTCACATGGTGCAGAGGCAGCCCATATTGGACGACTGCGATGAGAGAATGACATACTAGCTATGGGCGGCTGGCCAGACAGGTTAATGATCTTCTCTGCTCTGTATGGTGTACCATAAGCTCTCTCACTGCGGGGGGTTGGAGTATTCTAGCATCAAACCACGGCTTTTTATAACCTCCTCCAATGAGACACCTCCAAGAGATAAAGCCTGATGGAGGTTCACTAACGTCCAAGGGGGGAACAAACAACAGTCACTCTCCAACAGATGTGAGGTTGTTGTTGCATAAGATGCAAGGGGACCATGACAAGCTGAACCACATATATTGATTGCTCTTTTACTACTTCAAAGCACCTGCCATTTGAGCAAAATTCCCAAGAGATCAAGAGATGTCCCAGTGTTACTCAACCCTTGTCCCTTTTTTACACTTGAAATAGGACCAACATGAGATATCATGAGGTATCATGATAAGTATCAGATTTGTATACAATGCCTATTAACTCAAGTATTCAAGCTATGGAGGTCCCTGACACCCATCTCTTGAGTCCAGTCTTACAATAAAAGAATTGCGACTTTTCTTCATTTAGCTCAGCCAATAAACAAGAATCGATTACTTTCGAGCAGGTGGTCTATGACCTGACCATTGCGACTTTAGACCGGTTGGCCAGGTAAAGACATACTCCACAGCTATAATAAGCTGATCCTCTTTGCTCACACAGTCTTAATTTAGACCCGACGGGAGATGGGGTGGAGTGTCAACGAGTTTAGAGCCCTGGAGTCGCCGAGCCCCCTCATGCAGCTTGTCTCAGATTACAGCAAAGGGAGGAAAAAGATACAACCAGAAACTGGGAGAAAGGAAAAGGAAGGGATAATAGGTTGAATGAATCATTGTTTGATAAGAGGCTGTCATGAGGTGATATTTCCCAGTGCACACTTGGTCAAATATATGCTTAGTCCAGTGTGTTGAATAGTTTTCCGGCTTTCCGCTATCTTTTTAAGTGAGATGAATGCAACGGGGTAGCCTGGAGGCCAGCAGGGGTGAAAACTGAGTGGTTCTGGCAAGGATGGGGCTACATTAATGTTCAGGTCTGAGGAGGTACTGAAGAGTCTGAGGCACAGTAGTCCAGTTCCAAAAGCTCTCTCTGAGTCACTTTCAGGAGCCAGCGCTGGCTAAGTATAATTTGAGTGTGCATTTGAAAGTGATCATGAAGGGATGATGGTACATGATGGGTTACCTCAGGTTAGATGAGTATATAGGTTGTTAGAAAGTATTAGAGGTGGTGTGTATATGGTTACATGGATGCCATCATAGTAAAAGGTAAGGTGTTACTACTAGGAGCATAGAACGAACCCAGGCACACCAATGCAAAATTTGAATTTTCACTGGCCATGGGTCATTGCTCCTCATTGCCAATTTGCCAAAAATACAAGAAACAATTATAACCTACTTGCACATCCAGCATGGGGCAGGCATTATATTATATTTTATATATATATATATATATATATATATATATATTTTTTTTTTATATTATGAAGCCATCTTTATTAGTATCTGTGGTTAAAGTATGTACATGGTATGTGTTTCCTTTGAACTGAGAGAACAACAGAAGTTAACACATAAACATATGTCGTTTAAACATAAATGATGCATTTACAGTATTTCTGAAGCTTGTAAGAGTTTAATGCTTCAATTTAACTTCAGATCTCACGCTGGTCATGTGGAAATGGAAGGTCAGTCACTCGTTTCCTTTATGGGGCTACCAATAAGATTAGTTGAAGAGATGAAGAGAAACAGACATGCCAGGATCAGAGTGGTTAAATCTCAGTGTCCACATTTATTGACTTGTAGACCTTGAGTTGCATTCCTTTGTGGTCCATTCCACTGTCAAATTGTAAAGTGCATAATGACTTTATCACTTACTTGTTGTCCGGCCTCTTCTGTAAGTCAGCATTTCTACAAGGTCTACCTGAAGGAGTGACCCATAGTTTGTAACATGGTGTTGGTGTCATTGATTAAATTCAATTTAATCAGTTACTTACTAATTACTTACTATTTACTTGTTTATAGCACATTAAGTCCTTACAGCTTCTCACACTCACTTACCAGCCAATTCAATGTTTATTAAGTCTTGGGGAACGTTTTTTAAACTGGACCCTCTGCACTCAGCACTCCACTCTTTTCAACCTTGTGAATGTATATGGTACCTTCAATGAAGAGTTTGAGTATAAAAGCAGCAAACATCGGAATGGCTTTAGCAGTAAAAAGAAATGATCATCAGTTTCAGAGATAAATACAATGAACACTTGGAATGGAAACTAGTTTGAATTCCCCTTTTCTGTGCTAAACACACAGATGATCAACTGCCACAATGTTTTGTAAAAAAAAAAAAAAGTTAGTGTAATGATCCCTTTGCATGTCAGTTCTACATGAAGAATACATTTACAATACGTTATTTATTTAAATAGTAATGTTTCATGTAATTCATGTTCAAGTAATCCTTGTGTAGATGAAGTCCTTTACTGTAAAGCAAAGTCTTTGTCAAGCTTCTGGGGGGCTTCTTGTAAGGCAGCATTTTCAGAGAAACATCAGCTCTTGGAAGTCAATCAAGCGCAATAACCCAGCTGTCTGAGTAGGTGCTTAATGCTTGAGTGATCCAAGCAGTGCTGCTAACAATGATGATTCAGACAGTGGAACAGGCTAGCAACAATCCTGCACTACCATGTTCTCTTAAGGCTTGTCACTGATAATTAAATCAACATCTGGTGTCTATCAAAATGAGTTTTTTTTTTTTGTCAAGCCTGCTCCACATCATCTTCTTGGTATCACGTCACATTTTGTTAATTACAGCACACCCACAATCTGAAGCCATAATCTTCCCTCTGACAGGCCTCTTGCCCAATATCTGCCTGTCCCAGTATTTTGAGTTAGAGATGATTCCCTCATAAATCTGTGTTTGCATATTAAGCTCAGTTTTCATTTATATGTTTAGGCAGCAACCTGAGTGAGTAATAGACAACGTGAGGAGGGGAACAGCTGAGAAACTGATTTATCATCTACAGCATCATTTCTTTCTTTTTCTTTTTTTTTCGCCCGTCCTTTTGTCTGACTCATCTAACTGTTTTACTCTGTTTTTCTATCCTGAGACTCTTCATTTCAAAGCCAAAAAGGCCTGAATACACAAATACAAGCCTCTCTAAGGGAGAGATTTAAAAGCTTGGCAACACAATATGTACCTACTAAATACTCCATTTGTAGCCCAGTTCAATGTGCTGACCCCACTATTAATTTTAATTTGTGTTCGGTATGTAACACATCAGGAAGGTTTCTTCTGCTGCAAACAATCCCTGTGCCAAACAATTATTTTAGTATTTGTTTTGGTTCCTACTCATTCTTTTATTAAATAAATAAAATGTAAAGGAGAGATTAGAATGACGAATAAGATAGAGCTAATCAAAAAATGAGTCTCTTAATTAATTGATTTGATTTTCCTTAGTTTAATATGATTTATGGTAGGTCTGCTGTGTTTACCCAAAACAGTTTTGACAGGGACAGTAAGTCTTTACGTCAGTCTGGCTAACAAGGATGGAGAGAGAGAGGGAGAGAGAGAAAGAGAGAAAGAGAGAGAGAGAGAGAGAGAGAGAGAGAGAGATGTCCTTTCTACATTTTTCACTTAGCCAAAGCTATTGTGTCTGCCACTGAGTCCAATTATTTCAAGGGCTTACAGTCTTGGCACAGCGTGATGTGATTTTTGTCTCTCAATAATGAAATCATTTGTAATTGTCAGTCTGAATAAGTGTGATGACTGCTGTGTCAGTAATTGGTGCTGTTTGTGTTGTATAACAAACTTAACTTGACAAATGCAAAGGATGATCACTTTCAGCAGTTAGAATGTGCTGCCAGATTTGATTGTGTGGTTCCAGCACAGGTATGCCCTATGTAACCTACCTCCCTTCCTGACACTTCTTTTACCCTGCCTGGAAAATCAGGTGACTTTTGCCTCTGTGTGTGTATGTGTGTGTTTGTGTGTGTGTCTGTTTGTGTGTATGTGTGTGTACATATTTATGGAAAACTATTAACAGCAAGGCTGTAGGCACTCTAGTCTCCCAGCCATCAGGATGACAGGGCAGGCAGTGCATGCATGCATGCGTGTGTGTGCGTGTGCGTGTGTTTGTGTGTATGTGCGTAACTATTAACAAGCAAACCGTACGGCCTGTTCCTCACAGTGTCCTTAATGTGTCTGGCATCTCCTCTTGGACTTGGATCTCTGGAGTGCAGCTGGATAGGGCTCAGCCCCGTCCCATCCCCTGTCTTAAGACTTCAGACTGCCTGCCTGCCCCTACAGCAGTAAATCAACACAGTAGACTGTCACAGAGTAGTTCCAGGGCCTAGGGAGCGTCCGTTGAGAGAAGATGCCAGTTTGTCTTCAGATGCCAGTTTGTCTTTAGCTGTGGCGCGCGGAATGCCACAGGTTTATGACGAGAGATCCATTATGACCCGCAGTGGCAGCCAGCTCGTCCCTGAGCCAGAGAAAAGAGTTGGGCATTTTCGCTGTGAGATTCTTCAACACAATGCGCTGCGCTCTCACTCTGACAGCTAGTTCCCATGGCATTTGACAGGGTGTATTAGAATTCAGGAGTGTGTGTATGTGACTTCATATTTCAGTGTATCTGGAGTGTGTGTATGTGTGTGTCTGTGTGTGTGGGTGTGTGCTTGCGTGCATTTGTGTGTGTGTGTGTGTGTGTGTGTGTGTATGCATGCACGCATAAAACAATTCAGTTCCACCCTTTTACATCTACACAGATAAACTGAAACTCCTCCTATCCTTTCCATGCCATATATTCTATAAGCCGGGTATCAGTGATTATCCCAATTCCCTCTTCTTGGCATCAGAGCCAGTGTTGCTTTATTCTCTGGTTTTGCTTATATAAGAGGGATGTAAACTAGTTGCTTAGAGCCAGAGA
This sequence comes from Tenualosa ilisha, assembly GCA_015244755.2. Classification (NCBI taxonomy): domain Eukaryota; kingdom Metazoa; phylum Chordata; class Actinopteri; order Clupeiformes; family Clupeidae; genus Tenualosa; species Tenualosa ilisha. The sequence goes on along the minus strand of PYXC01001264.1, from coordinate 717,270 downwards.
TTGCATCAAGGGGTCCTTGAGCTTGGCAAATGCTCTTGGCCATGTTTGTTCCAGGGTGGGTGGGAAAAATCCAGCATATGGCCAGAGAGCTCCTGTTCAGCACTGTTCCTTCCACCCGAACAAAACTTGCACTTGGAGGCAAATAGTGCTGAAAGCTGCTGTTTGGTTTGTTCTGTTAAAACGGTCTATTTCAGGAAGAAGTAAAAAAAAATAGTCAACAACTTTACATACTTGGCATGCTTTAGTCATTTATGCATGTGGGGGGACGCTTTCACAACACACACACACACACACACACACACATACACATACACACTTAAACACATGCACATACACACAATCAAAGCTGGATTCAAGAAGCAGTCATGAAGAACAAATATCTACAAAGGTAATACCTTTGTATGCATTGCAAATTTTTCTCACGCACACACACACAGCCACACACATGCATGCAATTAAGTCAACAGTTTCAACAAGCCCCACGCAGGATAACCCTTGAGGGGAGTATCTGGGTAATACCTGAAAGCCTTAACCACATCTTCTCTTACAGTGCATCCATCCTCAGGCAGTCCCAAGGTTTCTGGGTCAGTGGCCAAGCCAGTGTGGGGCAGGATGATGAGAGCAGGAGGCCAAATCTCATCATCCTGATCATTCCTGAGATCCCTCCAAAAGAGGCCCTTGGAAAACAAGAAGCACCAAGGGCGGCTCGGCTCTATTCTGTCTGAGTCAGGAGGACAGGTATGCAATACCTGCAGGTATCTCTTTGCTGTTTTTTTTTTTTCTCCAGTTATTTATCAACTTTTTTTACACTTGCGTTTTGATGTGCCAAGATCACAGAATAGTGCTGGGCCCTGAGTAAGTGAAAAGGTTTTCCCAAGATTTTGTATTGGTTTCTTTATTTCTTATTACACAATTGCCATCAGTCTCTCACTGACACATAGTGGAGTGGCACTATGCATGCAGTTCATGCATGTTACCTTTTTTTTGTTAAAAAAGTTTAGATTATTATTATTATTATTATTATTATTATTATTATTATTATTATTGTTTCCCTTTAATATCCATATTCTTTTAGGTTTATATCTGTAAGTTCAGAGACATTTAGATTTGGATTAATAAGATCATTTACATACAGTATGTTTACTTATGTTGTTTTGTGGATCATCCAACATCATTGCTTTGGCAACACTTTATCAAATCAGTAGTCTGTTGTCTGATGCCTCCAGCTCAGCGTGTTAATGCAGGATCCCTGCTTGTATTTGTGCATCTGAACAGCTTTGACAGTAAAGCTGAGGAAATTACAGTAAGAAGTTGCAGAGAGAAATTAATATTACCTGTCTGCATTAGCAGTCTTTTGATGGTATCTCTGTGCTCTTGGCACCTGCATTAGAGGCTATAGCTGATCACTGGGTGTGATGGGAAGTTTATACAAACTCTGGCGGGAGACGTTGAAAAACGCCAACGGGAGATGAGTCAAATCGAGTCGGACGAGGTGAGGCTGCAGCGCTGTGCCAAAAGCCCCCCAGGCCTCTCCTCTCCTTTCAGAGTCCTGTCAGAGTCCCCCCCCACACACACACACACGCACACACACATACACACCCATTCTATCCTATCCCCTCCCCTCTCTGCTCCTCTCCCCTGCCGTGCTTCCCATGCTCTTCCCATGGTCCATGTCTGTAAAAATGTCCTGGGTAGTGACAGCTTGCCGATAAACTCCTGTCTCCTTGTCAGCTGAGTCAAGGACAGGGCCCAAGCTTCCCTCATTCATCAACAGTCGGTGTCAGGAACACCTACGTTAGATTCAAAAGTGTCAATGTGCTTTTAATTGGTTTTTCCTATTTGCATTTACCATTTTATACACACTAGACTAGATAAAAGCTCTTTTGCCATAGCCACAGCATTAGCTTGCTGTGTCTTGCCCTGATGCTTAGTGATAAACAGAAGCAACTTAGTCATACAGTGCAAAGCCTGACTGACTTGTGGTTAAATGGTTAAAGTTAATCATGTCATTTCTTGTTTTCTCTCTGCATTCCTCTTCACATCTGTCACAAAGCAACATCCCAGCCAACAATGTGGGTGTTTGTGGCTAAAAATTATTATAACACTGATGCATAAGTAATCCCAGATATCAGGAAAATCAGGAAGTTAAATCAGGAAGTTTGTTCCTGTCCACTACAGTGGTAAGTAAACAGAGACCTGAATGGCCCCTCTGGGTCAGATTGAGTGGACCTACTGCATGCACTCTGGTTGAGTTCTGATAGACCCCTTAGCTCTCTCTCACACTTATCAGAATGACCTTGGCCCGCCACAGTCAGATAAACCTAATGCCTAATTCAAACATTCGTCATACAATGGAAGATTGCCGTATTGGAAACATTTTAAGTATGTGTGTGTGTGTGTGTGTGTGTGTGTGCAATCAGGCTATTTGATTACACACTTTGAAGTATATAATCACAAGGTGGGGTGTTAACTACAGGCCTCTAGGTTAAACCAGATTCTGAGATTCCTTTCTCTGAGATCACATTTCTCAGAAGAGCATCGATACAAAGGAAAATTACCAGGAACCCCATAGAGCGCAGGCGTCTTCGGAGAGTGTGGTACCTATTTTCACTTTGTGCAAAATATATAAATGATTCATACATACATACACAAATACAAATATATATTCCTCATGTGTACGTTTACAGATTGCTGCTTCTATCTCTTCTCTTCCCTCCTCTTCCACCCACAGAGAGATCATTTCAAAGTTAAGTCAAGAAGTCCTTGAGCGAAAGTCAGCTGATGCAATCCTGTCAAATATTTAGTGAGTTCCTGCGCCGCTCTGTCTCTGTCTGGGCCGTCTCAGCTCCATTAGCCAGGAGTGCTGATTAAACCTACTGGCTTGACAGGTGCCCCCTCTGTCTCTGGCATATTGCAGTGGGCAGGGCATTCTCCCCGACACTGAAGGGGAGCCTGGGGGGGGGTTCAGGGGAGGGAGAGTGGTTGTCTTTGTCCTGCTGTAATGGAATACGGATAACATACCACCTGGATGAAGGGCACTTGATTGGAGTGCTACAGGAGCTCAATCTGTTATTAGTCTAGACCGGTAATGATTCACATGGCTTCAGCTTCTGGGGGCATTGCGCCTCTCCTTTTTCATGTAGAGCAGGTAAAACATGTGTGTACTTGGCTGCACACGGTGACACACAGACACAGACACACATGCACACACACAGATTCAGTTCAATAAATTCACTGAAATTAAACAACTTTAATTTTAGGGGAGGGCATTTAGCGGATTTTATCACTATCAATGCTGTTGTCCATTCTGCTTATCGGTCCAATTCTTTATCAGTTCTCTTATTAATTCCTTACTGTTTAAAAGGGAGTCTAGGCAGGTTTTTAGTATTAGTACATCGGCCTATAATGTCGCCTACACTACTATGGTAGCCATAACAGCTTATTAGAATGTGGTAAACCATGTAGAACTGTGTTGTCTATTTCAATTTTGCTCTCAGAAAGAGCCATTGACCATGGTCTAAATAACATGCCAGCCTTGATAAGAGGAAATGACAGGGTCAGAGGGATACATTTCCAATGAACTGAAGCATTCTAGGTTATGATCAACTCCCGTTTTTCAATTCCCGCCCCTAAATTTTACAGGTAGTGCAAATAAGAATTGAAATTTAATGTCTCATTCACATTTATGCATTTAGCAGATGCTTTTATGCAAAGCGACTTACAACTTGTCAACTATCAATTGTTCAGGGCCAGTCTGCCCTAGAGCAACTTAGGGTTAAGCGCCTTGCTCAAGAGCACAACGGTGGCAGCTGGGATTTGAACCCACAACTTTTCAGGCTACTTGCATGCTAGCCAGGTTCCTTAACCACTATGCTACTACCACCATTCATATGCGATTCACTCACACAACACAACCTTGAACAATATTTCTTTAATAATAATAATAACTTTGTATAATAATGATACAAATATACCTGTAAGCATTTCCATGTCATTTTCTTGATAGTGTACAAATGCTCAATGATGTGCAAATGCCCAATAAGATCGCCTGCATTGTCTGTGAACTATATTTCAGGATTGCTGCTTGTTGCCATTTGCACCAAGACTATGGATTTCAGGCCATGGAATCTGCTAGTTTGTCATATCCTGAAAAGATTACAATAATCCATTTACGTTTATTTTCAGTGAGTCCAACTGTATACACACTAAGCAGATTGCAATTAATCTACTTATTCGAGCTGAAGGCGATCTGTTTTATTACATATTCAGAGCACGTCCACAGAATATCAGGCTTTGACTGGATTTTTTTAAATGCTCTAACGCATCGATGTAGTTTCAGGAAACAGTTCTATGACAAGGAGCTTGTTTCAGCTCTAAACTTTAGTCATGTCCTGATAGTTATTGCTCAGGTCAGGTGTCATGTATTACCCTTGTTTCATGGGAAAATGCACACTTCACATGCATGAACAAGACAGAGCTCAAAAAATTCTGAAGGAAATGTGGAGTAGGCCCATACATGATGGTGCACCCAAGGGGGCAGGGATTCAGAGAATACAAGCAATGCACCATGGGAAAAGCGAGAGTGCTATATATGTTTGGAATTAACTCTTATGTTATGTGTCGTGGGATTTAAAGCAAGAATCACATCTAAGTCTCACATGTAAACATAGCATCTGCCCCCAATTTTTTTTTTTTTATGTTCAGGGAAACAAAGTTGGACACGGCTTACTGTCTATGTGGGAACCAATGTGGTCTGTTTGCCTGAGCTTTAGGTTGTTTTATGACTGCAGAAGATGAGGGCTTCTGTGAGGACCACCAGTAGAAAAGGAGCTGTTTTTTTTCAGGACAGTGCGCCAATGCAAACAGAAAAATGTATACTCTGTCTCTAGTGTGTCAACACAGGCTTATCGTGACTGATAGCCCGAGAGATTTACACAAACCCAGTCCGATTTGTGTTTTGAAAACACATTTAATGCCCAGGTGTGAGAAGGGGCAGAAAGAGAAGGAGGGATGAGGGGTAAGAGGGCAGTAGATTAACTTGTGTATTGGTGTGCCTCTTCGTCTTTTTTTCTCCTCGCTCTCTCTTCTTCTTCTCTTCTCCTCTCCTCTGCACTAATCTCCTCTGCACTAATTCTCCTCTGTCTCGCTTTTGGCGAGTTATCAGGAAAATCGCGAGACAAGATGAACAATTCGCTCCTCCGCCCCGTGTGCTTCCCCCCCAATCCCCAACCCCCCCTCCCCGCCCTTCGGAGGAAGTCTTCGGGGGCACTGTGACTAAAAGTCTGCTGGCGGGTTATCAGACGGGGATGGCTGAGGAATCTGTGGGCTGTGCTGATATGGCATGTTGTCTGTCTGGGTTGAGCTGGGCCTTCAGCTCACTCCAAGAGGAAAGTACCGCTATCTGATTAGCCGAGGCTCCTCCATGAGCCGATGGAGCACGCTGATAGACTGTATCATCTCCCACCTGGGAAACAGTATCATACTCTTACTTTACTAAACACATTCCTCACGCAGGAGACTCAACCCTTTACTGTGGTATGCTTGATGCCAGGCAAAGGTAAAAATAGAATAGAACAGAACAGAACAGAACAGAACAGAACAGAACAGAATAGAATAGAATAGGTTTATTGTCATTGTACATGAATGCCAACCTTTCAGTGCAATGACATAAAACCTCTAGAATAATCCATGATACACATACACACACACACACACACACAGGGTACATGATCAAATTATAATATAATAACATGCTGTTTGTTGCACTAGTTTGGTTGTAGTTGATTGAAGATCAACGCTAGATTGAAGAACACAGAACAATGTTTATGTTCTACTGTTTACCCTATGTATTAGAGGTGCATAACAAACATTAATCCTCAAACCTCATCAGTGTAAAGGGCCTGTTGGAGCAGGTAATTATCATCTCTTCCCAATGGGTGAAATGTTAGTTATCTTGACATGGTGGTTTTCACACTCAGTGATTGATCATGTGTTGGTGTCTGGAAAAAATTCCTGTGATATTAGAGACACAGACGTAAGACCACTAATGGAATCAGTGAAGGTTATGCACCGTTACCCCCGAAAGTCTCACATTCACACACACATACACACACACACACAAACACACACACACACACACACACACTGGCACAGACTTCCTTTAGCACTGTAATGAAAGTATTCAACTCTCCTACTCAGAGTATTCAGGCATGGCTTGGCCATGTCCACTGAAGCAGAAGGTAAGTAAATGATTTGAATGTTCACAACTAGTTATTTGAACTAAACACATTTGGAATGTTTTAATCTTGGCTCAGGGCTGCATTAGGAGCACAGTCTGCCAGGCCAAGGCCACCTCCTCAGTATGATCTCCCCCTAGGGAACGAGCACAGACACTAGCCTTCATTATGCAGCCTAATGCCAGCTTAGTTTGGCCTGACCACGGCCCTTATTTTAGGAGTAGCGCATTATCACATCATGATTTTATTACTGCTTCTTTTGGGAGAGAGAAGAAAGAAAGAAAGAAAGAAAGAAAGAAAGAAAAATTCTATTAATTAATTCTATTAAATTCTATTACTGTAATGTTTCTGTTTACTCAGCTAATACTGTGTTATTGCCTCTCTCTCTCTTTCTGACACACACACACATACTCTTACATAAACTCTCTATGCACTGTACTCTGACTTTAACCTTGTTGCACAATCTCTGTCCCACATTAAAAGGGTGTAAGGTTTACACAGTCCTAAATCACGTTTACACATCTCTCAGTGTCCTAATGCACCTGATCTGATTTATTTTGACACTTCTTGGTATGCAGCAAGCAGAAAACTGAGGGTGTCAGTTTCATGTAAATAGCTGTGCGTGTGCTGGCTTTGTGTCTTTGTGAAAACACAATGGAAATGATTTCTTTGCCACATGACTGCTCACTAAGTTATTCGGGAAAGGAGTTTACCCATTTGGATTTAGAAGGTCCAGTGATTTAAAGCCTTCACGAAAACGTAATTAACTCTTGCTCTTACCAGTCTAGCTGTTTTGTTTTTGCATGTCTAGTTCTAGTTTTCATCCATGAGGTACACTTAAGTTGTATTGCTGGTGTAACTGTAATGCTCTGGTCTTAGTGGGAGAAGCACGTGGATAGCCAGACTGGAGATTTCAGGAGCAAATATAATGAGGCCAGTGGAAAACTTCCATTCAATTCATGATGAACACGGCCTCCGTGTCTCATGTCTAAGTCTGTCTGAAAGTGCTCACCCGTTTACCAATTAACAGTAACTGCTGTGCCTCTGTGAAGTGCCGACTGAATAAATAAACTTTTCCGATTTACTGCAGTCTCTCGGTCAATGTTTTATCCAAATTTTATGCATTTTAATGAGAACTTTGAAAGAACAGAAGTCACTGTAGCTGTAAACTGTACCTTGACCAAGAGTAATGTTGCTGTGGTGTATTGTTTGTTTTGCTTTGTATTGTTTGTATTGTATCATTTTATTTTACACACATTTCCAAATTGCTGATGTCTTTTTTCAATCTCGGGGACAGATCGTGGGAATTGCTGGGAGTAGGAAGTGAGGGAGAGAGTGAGAGAATGAGGGTGAAAGGGAGAGACAGAGAGAGAATGAAATAGTGGGAGACAGACGGAGAGAGAGAGAGAGAGAGAGCGAGAAAGGAAGGATGGAGCTACTCCTTGTCCAGTTGAAATGAGGCGAAGAAAGAAGATGAGTACCCTTCAAAAGGCTCTGGCGCCAAAGCTGAATATGCAGTCGCTGCCGTCCTCTTTGTCTGGCACACACACACACACACACGCGCGCACACACACACACACAAACACACACACACAAAGTCTGTGGACAAAGGAGGCATGGCAATGCTTGAAACAGGCCACGTTGAAAGACACACCCCATCCATGGCCTATGACTCACGGCCGGCTGAAAGGGCCCCGCCCACTGTGGTGCCATGCTTTGTAACTTCTGCTGGCATGCACGCCCGAGGCCACACTGCCACACCTGATTGGCGAGGAGTAAATGTGGTTTAGATAAAGTGGATGTCATGATGTTTACACTCGCCGCGTGACACCTGTCACAGCTCTAAGGAGATAGCAGGCAGCAGATAGTATTAGGGAAGGAAATATATTACAGCTGAAATAAATAGCTTTACTTCAACCTTTGTGCCTCAGCTGGTTTGTGAAAGACATTAAACAGACACATACCCTGAGAGCAGAAGAAGGTCAATTCCAAATGTCATGGGGCAGTAGGTCTTAGCAGATGAGACCCACTGCTTTTGATTCAATTGGTATCAGTAGATAACATCAAATAATTAATCAAATAATCCTTCTGAACTGTCCTTGTTAACATAACCCACACAGCCTTTCGATACCCATACTTGGCATTCCATTACGTCAGTGTCGTTAATATGTTTTCCCACAACCATCATGAGGATACCTGTTAGGTGGTTACTCACCACATTTGTGACATGTATTTAGCTGGGGAAGACACTACAGTAACTGAGAGGGGGAAATGTTTGTTTATAGTCACAGATTGAAAGGACTGACAACTCAATCCCTCACAAAACTGAATGTTCATCATTTTCAACATTCATGTCATCCTTACTCATCAATGCAAAAAAAAATGATGATTACTTCTGATGACTGCGATCATCATTTACAATATGTGTATAATAGATTCTCCATTAGAAATATGGTGGTGCTGGTGCTTGGCATATTCCTCGTCAAGTGCCATCACAATTGGTCTCTGGGTTTGAATCCTACCTTTCTCCATCCCATAACCTCCAATCTTTCCTGCTCAGCTCCCTTTCCTGTCTCATCTGAACAATGGCCGTTAGTAAATGGACTGCATTTATGTAGTGCCTTCCTCCAACACGTGCCTCACTTTCACGCACTAAGGCACCAACCTGCATGTCCACAATGTCCACAATGTGGGCCACAGTGTCTTGCTTATGGACACTTTCACAGGGTCAGCAGGAGCGTGACTCAGACTTGCTGCCCTACTCAGTGAGGCCTCTAACTCCTGCCCTGTCACCCTCACCCCAAGGCAAAATACACTCCAAAAAACACACTAAAAAAGAAAACTGGAACGTGTAAAGTGTACATTTTGGATAAGATTCTTGCAAAACTATTGTCAATAAACGGAGGCAGCCAACAGCGCCAAGGGCTGTGTCACAAGTAAGAGAGAAAGGAGTGCGAAAAGATTTGAAATCACAACTTTTCAACTCAGGTGTCATTCAGGGCTATTATTCTTATGTGAAGAGATTATTGTATACATTGCATCTCTTATATAATTTATATAATTATTGGTATACTATATATACATACATTGTTTTTGTGAAGCAGCTTCATCGTGGGAGAGACTACTCATGCACAACACAACTTGTTTATAATTCTTACTTCAAAAAAGCCGGGTCTCATAATGCTGCCTCTTTATTATGGAATAACATTTACCAACTTAACTCACTCCGTGCACAGTATAACCATAACAAAGACAGCAACCCGTGCAGATCGAACACAATGTACATAAACCAAAAGCTCTACCAGCCCAAGGGCACGGCAGTCTTTAATGCCTGTTTTCAGGACATGGCATTCATCCATCTAGGCCAGTTCTACGCAGTCATGCTTATCACACAGGCTACTGCACTTGCATAGTCATGCTAATGTAATCGGCCACATGTTGTGCTGATGTGACAGTCAGTGATCAAACAATGGGACAGTTTTCTAAAACAAAACTAGATTGAAAGTCTCCTTTGAGACGGCTACTATTAAACTGTTTTAATATTAAGGAAACTTGCTCAATAGGAAAGTAAGTAAGTAAAGTTCATTTGTATAGTGATTTACACAGACAAAAGGTCAGTAAGCGCTTTAGGGACGCGCAGAACATCTGTGATGTCCAAAATACATAATGAAACAAAATAAATATAACATAAATATAAAGATAAAGTAATTGAAACCCAGTGGACACATGATGGAAAACAAAAGTACATTTAGAGATTACCCAAATTCCTGTCTGAACAAACGCGTCTTCAGCTGCCCTTCAAAAGAATCCAACCTGAGATCACAAAGACATTCCAAAATCCAGGGGCAACAGCTTCACAAAAGCCTCATCAACCCTGGAGCAATGAGCACGATGAGAGAAAGTTACATAATGACAGCATTTGCAGAAACATTGGGAAGCTATAAAAAAACGTTACTATTAGTGTTGGAGATTGAGATCCATTTTAACTACAAAGCAACAAAGTGAAATTTCCAACTTCGCAGTCGCCATGAGAGGTTTTAAAATGGGATATACAGATTTGAAATGGCAATGGCAATCTTCTATTTACATCTAGAGACATCAAGACTTTGCTGTAGAATTTCGATTGACCTTGATTCAATATTGATTTTATGACTGGCATTGTTATTAATTATCGATAAAGGACGTGGGTGCAGGATGTGTAGCTCATTAGTTTTGTGTTTGTGTTTGAGTGAGTGTGTGTGGAGGGTGGGGGTATGGGGTGTGTGTGTGTATGTGTGTGGAGGGGGAGTGGTGGTTATGGTTATGCAGTATAGTATCCTAAATGTGTGTATCAATATTAAGGACACCAGATCAAGGGCAACCCCCAAGCAAAACACACATACTTGTTTATGTGCCATTTAGGGATTGTGTTAAAGACATGTCCTTATCTTGTTCCTTTTGAAGTTTTTGAAGATGTGCACATTAACATCCACCCCACCCGACCCCCCAAAAAACACTTATAGCTTTGCTATAAGCAGATCCATATCCCATAAACCTGCCCGTGTTTCATTATTGAGCAAGGAAAGCGATTAGCGATGTTGACGACAAGCATTCCTGAGCAGATGTCATTAACAGTGCCTCACACAGCGTATTGGACATCAGTCACTGTTCCAGGAGAACAATCCAAAATCCCTGGAACGGTGCAGCCAGAATAGCAAAGAAAGGCAAATGTCAACATACATATTTCAAATGATGTCTTCTCAGTTTAATGTTTTTGAATACGCACAAAATTGTCTGCAAACAAACATAGACCTAATTTAAATAAAACCATCTGGAATGTTTGCATGCAGTGCAAGAGGAACCAATGTAGCAAAAATGTGTGCTTGCGTCAAACGTCTGCTTCTGTTTTCTGAATCCAAACACCTCAGAACACAAGCTCCAACAGTGAGTTTGTTTCAGATTAGGATCTTAATCCTTCTCACACTCTTGCACACTGTCTTCACTATGAACACGACGCCAGGGTAACTGTGCCAAATTAGAATTGGTGGGTGATGGCTTTGAAACAGAGAGTCCAGGCCTGGACGTGAGTTACTGATGAACTCTTTTAAGTGAGACCAACATTTCTTTTATTGGCTCATTTCACTGTTGCTTGATGGGCGTTGCCCCATCAAGGCCTATAAAGGCTTGGGGCCATGCTTTGTGCTGTTGGTGTCATGGGCCCATCCTGTGGCCTTAGTGTTGAGATGAGGTTGAATGACATCCAGTTCAGTCGTGCAGGCGTTTACTGGACGCTTTGAAGAGAGGGAGTGGAGGAAGGTGTGACACACACACGCACACACAAACATAAACACATACACACACAAACATCTGCCAGGCTCATATTGGCATACTCCCTTATAACTGACTTTATGTAAAACCTTACGAGCAGTAGAAGTAAACAGACTGACAGAGAGGCAGAGAGACAGACAGAGATATTTTGTAGATTTTTAGATAGATATAGACTTTTTTTCATTTTTATGATAAGTACTGCTTCTGTATTGAATGAAGCACAACAGTTCAGATTCATTCATGATATAGAATATTTTGTTTGTCAAAGAATAACCAAGATACTTCACTAACAGCCACTAATGCCTGTGTTGCAATTCGCACAACCTGTTTAAAGCCTGTAAAAGACTTGTCAGCAAATCCTAAACTAAATATGCTAAACTAAACACTTTCATTATAACAGCATTGTAAAGCATTATATCATGAGAATGTATGAACAGTATGTGTAAAACATTATATTATGGGAATGTATAAACAGTCATTAGTTATAAGGCTTTGTAAATGCATTATGATCCTTTAGGAATGTGTTTATAATGCTTCATGAGTCCTGGGTTCATAGAAAGTGTTACCTAAAATATAACTTAGAAGGAGAAGCAGAAGGTAGACAACACAGCAAACATAGCATGGCTAGTCCAGTTGCATCCAAATGAATGTTTACGTGTAGGAGGTCTTCGGCTTTCAAGCACATTATCTAGGTATGCTAGTCAAACTATGTGAAGTTCGGTATAGTTCGATTTTAGCTGGACTAAGATGTTTACATACATTTTAAATGTCCATTTCTAGTGGGACTAACACAGTGATGCGTTTTTTTCTCTGCATATGTAAATACCCTGTGTGTGTGTGTGTGCTCATGTCTGTGTATGTGTACACACACACACACACACACACATACACACACACACAGGCGTACAAGTGTGTTTATGTGTGTGTGCGTGTGTGTGAGTGTGTGTGTGTGTGTGCGTGTTTTCTTGTTTTGTGCTCCATATAAACGAGGTGCTGGCCAGCTTGCTGCATATTTCTTATTCTGTGGTATGGTGTGAGGTGAGCTATGTGTCAGACGCTTCTGAGCATGCTCAGTGCGTTAGCCCAGCATGTCTGCCGGTGCTCTACTGAATGCACCGACACTTTTATAGCTTTTCTCAAAGGAAGTCTGGCAGGGCCAAGATTTAAATGCCAGTGTCGTGCTTATACTGGGAAATTGTTTTATGTTCATTAGAATCTTTCTCTCGCCACTCCCCACTGCCTGTCCCAGCACATCAGCTTCATCATTTATCCATTTTTTCCTCCGAATTTGCTTTGGAAATCCCCAAGTGTTTTTAATGGTAGATATACTACCCACCCCCAAAATACACACACACACACACACTCACACTCACTCACTCACTCACACACACACAAACTTACAAATCCGGAGACTTTTGGAATGCACTCATGTCTGGACCGGCTTTCCCAGTCACCTGAGTCTCCCTCTGGAATTCTACACCTTTCTCATGTGTGAACATTGAGAGAGACACAAACACACACACACACGCACACACACACACACACACACACACACACACACACACACACACACACACACACCGTGATGCGTATCTCACACAAAACAAACACATACAGACAAAGACAAAACAAATGAATTCACATACTGACACTTTATACAGTATGAGCAACCACACACACATACTGACACACATATACACTTACATACAAAATGCTCCCATGCAAATCGGTCCATACACATTATTGCTGATATGTAGAAAGTCTCATTCAGCCTTCACATAGGCACACACACGCACACACACACACACACACACACACAAACACACGGTCACACACTCACATATGCACAGAGTACTCAGAGAGAGTTGCTCAGAAGCACATACATCCATCATCCCTGTTGTCTATATGATCTAATCTGGCTGGTTATGAAACTCTCAGAGGCGGAAATACCACTGTGTGTTTATGCCAGGGGTGGAAGCAAGCAGTGCACACACACTTGCAGAGGCGGAGGAGCAAAACAGAGGAAAAAATACGCAAGAGGAAAGAAAAGATAGCGCAGTACAGCAGGCCGTGGGCAGAAGTGGGGCAAATCTAGTGTTCCCAGAGAACTCTTGGCCGGGGGCTTTGAGTGTTCACGTGACACAGATATGAAAAAAAATGACCTTCTCCCAACCCCATCCCCACCAAACCCCCCCCCCCCTCCTCCAACAGACACATGCATACACAAACCCATGCTCACATGTAAATGCACACACGATACACAAATACATACGCATGTGTGTATGCACACAAACACACACACACATATAAACACACACATATATAAACACACACACACACAAATAGATGGTCATGGAAGATGGTCATTTGTTCCAGTAACTATAAGGAAACTGAATGAGAATAAGCTGTATGGGTAGAGGTGATTATCTGACAAGCTTTTGTATATTAAAGTGACCCGAGGAATTGGTCACTCCGCACATGTCACCCCATCATAAACATGTTTGTCTGGCCTACTTTGGTTCACCAGAGGGGCAGTGGACAGACACAGTCCCAAGAAAAAACAACAAGATCAAAAAAGACAAGGGAAAAAAAGAATCGCCCCACCATTCATTCCCATAGCGATCACCCTGAGTCGTATATCACACAAGATTTCATGGCAGACCACAGTTACGGCTCTTTCAGGGAGCTGAGGAGCCGGGATCAGCCCGGGTGTGGCCCACATCTGGGCCGTGCCAATGCAAGCCACACAGAGCTGCTTTTTTCACATGAACCTCTGGACATTTTTCCAAGGGCCCCAGAGGCATGCTGGGTAGACAGATGAAGTGGCTGAGAAGGACATAACTCTTTCCCTGAAATCTCAGCAGGGGGGGGCCGGGGGCCACTTTTAAACTCTGACAAGGAGCCAAAGACAAGAGGAATCAGAAAGAGAGAGAGAGAGAGAGAAAGAGAGAGAGAGAGAGAGGGAGAGAGAGAGGGTAAGAAAGATAGGGGAAGGTAGTGGCTATAAGATTGCCAGAAGGAGGGCGGATGAAGAAAGAGGAAATGAATGCAAGAGAGAGGCTGAGAGAAGGAGAGAGAGAGAGAGAGAGAGAGAGAGAGAGAGAGAGAGAGAGAGAGAGAGAGAGATGGTTGGGGAGGACGTTGTAGGGGGAAGAGAAAAGTTTGAAATTTGAAAGAAAGAAGAAGAGTTGCAGAAAATTTTGGATAGAGATAGTGAGAATGAAAGAGGGACTGGCAAAAGAAGACATATAAGAAAAAGAAAAAAAGAAAAAGGGGAGAATATAACAAGAGGGAAGAGAGAGAGAAAGAGAGTGAGAGAGAGGGAGAGAAAGTAAGAAGGAAGGAAAGAAAATGAAAGTTTAGTGTGGGTATAAATGTGCTCAGTGTGATTCATCTCACAAGCCTGAAAGCTGAACTTTGAAAACTTTGACTTAGTACAGTCCACTATAACAAAGAAGCAGAGTGGAGCGTGTGAATGTGTTTGAGTGAGCATGTGTGTGTGTGTGTGCACGCTCATGACTGTGTTTGTGTTTTTGTGAGTGTGTGTGTGTGTGTGTATGCTAATGGTTTTATAAGTTTGTTTGTGTGTTTATGTTTTGTGAATTTGTGAGGCATATTTCCCTCTCTCTCTCTATGTTTGTGTGTGTGTGTGTGAGAGTAAGAGAGAGAGAGAGTGAGAGAGAGAGAGAGAGAGATACAGAGAGAGTGTTCCCCCCTGAGTCTGGCTTATCTGCAGAATTGCAGGCGTGTTTAACTCAGAATCCTATTAGATGAACTCCCCACCCCCCACATCTGCCCAACTCTCTCAGGCTCATGCTGTGTGGCATGATCTTGTATGTCTGAACATACGTTTTTTTGTGCATTTGTGTGTGTATGTGTGTGTGTGAGAGAGAGAGAGTATAATGGATTGTACTAAGTCAAAGTGTGTGCGTGCTTGTGTATGTATTTGATTGTGTATGTGCATCTTTGTGCTGTTGCTGTCGATGGACAGATATGTGTGTGTGTGTGTGTATGTGTGTGTGTGTATGCATGTGCCTTAACTTAGAAAGACAACTTCTAGATTACCTATTATTTTTGTGTACTCCTTGTGTGTGTGTGTGTGTGTGTGTGTACAGTAGAGGACTGTGTGGGCTCGCTCGTCTATCTGTCTTTGGCATGGTCTCTGGGGCGTTATCACAAAGCTCCACATCATCATCACTACAAACGGTCGTCTCAGTCCTTCGAACACTCTCTGTTTGACCCCTCAACACACACACACAGACGCACACACACACACACAAACCCTTTGCTGCGGCTGGCTTCAAACACTTCCCCCTTCCACCAAGACACTCTCTTCCCCTTCCCTTAGTTTTAGATGCACTCTTTGAAATGACACTCTCTTTTAAAATACACTGACATTTGCATTTACACTTGCAAATAGCACTCTTTTGTCTCTGTTATAAGTTTGTTACTGCAAAAGATTTGGTTTGCACTTGTTGCTTCATTCAAACACACACACACACACACGTGCGCACGCACACACACACACACACACAGTATGCTCATGTATGTAAGTGCATCACACTTATCACAGGCATTCAGTGACCTGTACTGCGTGTTAGCGTGCCCCAGTGACATACCCACTGTAGCCTGCAATGAAAACAGCTTGCTTGGGCCTCATGTGTGGCTTCTCAAAGGCCAGTCAGAATCCAGTCAGAGACTGGCAGAAGACTCTAGAGACCAACCCAGTCCTTGACACATGGTGGGCTCCCTGCAGACAGCTCATCGCAACACCACTGAATGCAATGCAATGCAGTGCAATGCATCACAATGCAATGATGTCCTGCAATCAGCGTTTGCTTAATGACTGACTTTCCACTCAGATAACCCAAGTGGACAGTTCAAGTTGCCCAACACATGTGGCTAAAGTGTTACTGATGGTGAGATGGTGTGAAAGAGAAACAGAGAGAGAGAGAGAGAGAGAGAGAGAGAGAGAAGCTTTCCCCTTCTCTGTCACTTTGTCTGTTTGCATGTCTGTCTATCTGTCCATCTTGTCTTTCAGTCTGTCTTTTCCTTTCTCTTTCCATCTTTGGGTCAACTTCTGTTTTTTTATGTCCTATATAAGCAAATTGACTTGACTTGACTTAATCAACATCCATGTTTTTTTTTTTCATTTTTGTTTTCTATTCTTGCTCTCTATCCCTCACTCACACCCATCTAGCCCTCAATCATACTTTGTCACTTTCTCTCTCTCTCTATCTCTCTCTCTCACACGCACACACACACACACACACACACACACACACACACACACACACACACGCTGCTTCATTATCACCCTGCTGGAGACACAGTGAGATTCCTGCAGCCACGTGCACATAGCACCAGCTAATTATTACTGCTATTCACATTAGCTGCGGATTAGACATGTTGGCAAACCTCAGCCCTCTCAGCAGAGCTGAGCAGTGGAGCGTGCAGTGGAGGAAAGAGGGAGGGAAAAAAGGAAAAGAAAAGAGGAATAAAAGAGATAATATGCGGATTAGATCAGAGATATATGCTAATCCCTCAGGGAACAAGGTGCAGCGTGGTGAGAGAGAAAGGGAGAGAGCAAAGGAAAGAGAGAGACAGAGATAGAGGAGGTTCATCTGAGGTAGTGGAAGACTTGTGGGGGTCAACAGGGTCAGGCAAGTGAGAGGTGAGCGGGCGAGTGAAGTGGAGGACCAGACGGCCCTGTCTCACCTGTGGAAATCTCACCTGTGGAAACGCCCCTATAATGTATCACCCTTCTCTTACGGATACACTTGTGAAATTCCATCTCTTTCTCTCTCTCTCTCGCTCTCTCTCTCTCTCTCTCCTTCTCTGTGTTTCTCTCTGTTTACTTCTCCTAAGCCTTTGGACTTTATTTCACCACACACACATACATGCACACACACTCACACACACAGACACACACAGACACACACAGACACACACACACACACAGACATGCACATAAGCAAATAGTACAATGTCCAATGGTATATTTACATGTATTTATATGTACTCTATCCTGAGTGGGATGGTGAGATAGAAATATCACTGTTTCGGAAGACACCTATGGCACAGATCTGGAAGGTAATGGCTTCTATTTTGACTAAACCAAATGCTTGCTTTGTGTGATATATTCACACCTAAACCAGGCTATATGCTGATTGGCATAATCTGACAATATTTGACTTGGCGCGGAGGGCACTATTCCTCATCTTGTAGAGGACGTCTCTGTGTCCACCATAGTAGTATGCTGAGATGCCAGAAAGTTCTATGCACGTTTGATACAAACATAGTTAGAAACAGACAGGTATTCACATTTGTAATAGACATTTAAATACATATAAACATTTTTAAGCCATAGGTAAATTTGGACACATGCACACACACACACAAACAAACAGAGAGAGAGAGAGAGAGGGATAGAGAGAGAGAGAGAGAGAGAGAGAGAGAGAGAGACTCAGAAATAGTCTTTTCTCGCCTTTTATCCATTTCTGTCTATGAAATCTGGGTGCCAGACTGTAACAGCATGTCAGCTGCATTCCAGATCTGGGGCTTGAGGTGTGTGTGTGTGTGTGTGTGTGTGTGTGTGTGTGTGTGTGTGTGTGTGTCTGTGTGTGAGTATATAGGTCAGAGCTCAGAGCTGAAAAAAAAAGTGCTAGCCAGTGCCATACTGGCTGGCGTGAGCACACTTCGTCATTCACATTCACTCCCTCTGTCTCTCTTTTTATCACACTACACACACACACACACACACACACACACTGTACATCCAAACTTGAGTCAATATTAGGCAATTGATGCATACACACACACACACTAGATTGATTATTAATGCAAACATTCCCACATATACACTAATACACACACACACACAGTCACACACACACATATTCAATCTCCCAGTTTTTGGAATTTGTAGACACAGGGTCTGTAATAGTCACAAATGTGCGTGTGTGTGTGTGTGTGTTAGTGGTGTGTGAGATCATAGCAGGTGACTGGGTGACGTGGTGTGGATCTGGTCGCAGGGCAGTGCTATGCAGTGCTGTGCACCTGATCGTCGGCACGTTGCCGTGGCAAGTGGGTGAGACAGCTGACAGGGTTTCTTAAAGCTGTAGATCTTTTCTCTCTCTCTCTCTTTCTGCTCTTTACACCATCTGCATTTCCATTAAGCAGTGTCCTTTCTGTTAGCTAGGCGTGCATACGTATGGTTATGGTTATGTGGACTTAGCAGCCACCTTTATTTAAAGTGCCGTACAATACAAAAATACCGTATTAAAAACAAAAAGTATTAGGCTAAAATTTGAATGTACAACTTACTAAGGCTAGAATACAAAGACTAGAACTCAGCACTTGAAAATGAATAAACAAATAAAAATAAACTTAATTAGTACAATAATCCAATGCCCTGTATTGCAAATTACAGATATGGCAAACAGTCCTTTTTTTGTAAATAAGAATATTTTCCAGATGCCTATAGCTAGCTATGGCAGACAGATTTCCAAGCACTGATAGTTGTCCAACGCAACAGGCACTCATTGGATGAGTGAAATGGTCTTGGAGTATGAGGTTGGATCATATCATTGAAGTAGGATGATGCAGATCCAGATCCATTGAATGCCAGTGTGGCATTCTGGCTGCAATGGGAAGCCAGTGAAGAGAAACTAAAACCAGAGCGCCATGTTTTTTTGGGATGAGCAAAGATCATCTGCAAAGGTGACACAGGACAAGCAGGGAGTCCAGACAAAAGTGCATTACAAGAAACCAGCTTCGAAAGGACCTATGGTAATGGTAATGTGCGTGAATGGAAGATCATGTTTTGCAATAAAATATGCTGTAAATAATCAACATTCGAAACATTACATTAGAATTAGCCTGCTGGCTAACACTGGCACGTGGTATCATATCACATAATGTAAAATCCACATCTTAAATCTTCAAGTAATGTGACTGCATGTGATATTGTACTGACTGGTCTTTTGGCTCTTGACTCACAGGGCTTGGCTTCTACGTTGAGACCCAAATATAGTGAATATAACTTCTCTGGAGTGTCACTGCCAGTACTCAATATAATTCAGTTGTAGCATAGTCATATTCACACTATTGAAAGTGAAACAGAAAAAATGCTGCCTTCTAAGGTAGCGTTCGGTCGCAGCAAGGCAAATCAAATAAAAGCATAAAATTCTGCCTTCTAAAACACCTTTGTTTTGCCAAGTTTTGAAGGCAGCATAGATGTATCCTTCCTGCTACTTTTAACGTCCAAAATTCTATCGAATTATGGAGTCAGCTGTTAATATTTTGGCAACGGTGTCTGAACAATTAAATAAACAAAACACTCTGTCCCGATATTTCTGGAGACTTTCTCAGGGAAATTGGCAGACTGGCACAGGCGGTTGGGGGCCATATACTGCACATACACACTGATCCAAACCTTTGGTTAGTGTCTTAGGGAAATAGTTTAAGAAGAATTCAGAGAAAGACAGTAAATTATTCTAGTTCTACTGCCCTATAGACCTCACACAGGCCAAGACACACACACACACACACACACAGACACACAGACACCCACAGGGACAAACATCACAGTGAGGCACCTTGTAGATGAGGAATACTGCACTGCTAGCTTGCATAGTTACCAGGGTGAAGAGAGAGGGGCTGAAGGGTTAACACACATTGAAACATGTCAAACCACAATGACTTGTTGTTGCTAAACTAGCAGTTTAAAGTCCAAAGGAAAAAAAGAGACATTGGTCTGAAAGTGTACGTGGGGTCAAAGTTGGACAATTCCTCAAATTCTTCCCTAATCAGAGATCAAATCGCTTGTGACATTCATGGGGGCGTTTAGTGCCACAAACGAGCTTGTGTGTGGTGAAGCTCATGGGTCTATTTTACAACACACCATAAGTGTGTCCATCCCTACTTGTCACCACAGAAACTGGCATTGCTGGTAATCCCGTGATTCCATGTCAGAAGAAAAACAAACGGTAAGTCCCTGTGATAAAAATCTAATGGCAATTTGATGAGAAGTTGTTTTGTTCCATGCTAGTTACGTGCCACAAATCCAACGGCCCGTTCCAGTAATCGGCCATCAATTCATGAGTGGAGGCAAAGATTAACCTGTGTTATCAGAAGCAAAGTTCATGGCCAGGCACTTACGATGAGGTTTCATTGACTCGCTTGAGGTTTCCCACTCTCAACAAAACTTTCAATACATGTAAAGCACTGTCATTCATTCACTGTAGTGGTGCAAGATTGTGGAGGCCTGCATGACAGTGGAAGTATAAAGTGTGTGTGTGTGTGTGTGTGTGTGTGTGTGTGTCTGTGTCTGCACTCGCATGACTTTTTACTTTTTGTGTGGCTGCATGGACCCATTTCAACTGGATTGCAAAAGTCTAAAACCCAATTTTATTTTCTCTCAAAAACAAAACAAAAACATTATATACAAATATATAAATTATATTCAGAAATTAGATTAAATGTCAGTATGATCTGACTTAGTTCAGATTGAATTTGGTTTGGAGTCTTTATTATTTATACTCTGTTCGGCTTCTTATATCAGCACAGACACCATAAGACAGAGTCACAGAAGCACAGGTTGTATTTCATCTGCGTCACACTACCGCCCCAATTCCATCTACTTCACAATTCAAAATCAACTTCCTTGTGGGTAAAATTCAAAACACAAATCAACGAACTTCTTGCAAAATGTAGATCTCTTTTCGTGGGAATGTTTCTCATGTTCAGCAAGGTAAACTCTGGTAAACCCAAGGAGCCCAGTTATCCTGGGGACATTGTCTTGATTGCAGAGGCGTTTTGATGATTACATCTGAAACCCACATAAGAGCTCCTGAGGTCACTGGGTTTTCCCATGGGTGCCACCCTGTTGGGTTACGAGTATCTGATGCTCTTGTAGATATTGGATTCCTTCAATCAGCACACATTCTCAGGCTTGAGGTGTGCCACATTATAATGGCTCTCCACGCACAGTCGACATACTTCTCACACACACTCACTCTCCTCCTTCATTTTAGACATTGCCTGACGCAATATTCCTGCCTGATGAAACAAGCAATAGGTCTTACCAAAACAAAACCCGCCTCTCTTGCCTCCTCATCCAATCTAGCCTTGTCCATCTTTCTGTGCCAGAGGATCCACACAGCAAAGGAAGCTATTATCTTATCATCTAACATCTTTTGCTAATATCTTTACCTCTTTTCTACAGTTCTTAGACTCTAGATTGGAAACCTATGACGGTAAAGAGAGAGAGAGAGAGAGAGAGAGACAGAGAGAGAGAAATGGTATGATATTCAGTAGAAAAAATCTGCAAGTAGATTAAACATCAGTATGATCTGACTCAGTTCAGATTGGATTTAGTTTGGCTCAAAATTTGAGTCTTTATTATTTATACTCTATTCAGCTTCTTATATCAGCACAGACACCATAAGACAGAGTCACAGAAGCACAGGTAGTATTTCATCTGCGTCCCACTACCGCCCCAATTCTATCTACTTCACAATTCAAAATCAACTTCCTCATGGATAACATTCAAAACACAAATCAACGAACTTGTTCTTAGACTCTAGACTGGAAACCTATGATGGTAAAGAGAGAGAGAGAGAGAAAGAGTTAGAGAGAGAGGGAGAGGGAGAGAGAGAGGGAGAGAGAGAGAGCATCAGGGAGATAGCTAAGATGTACTGTATATGTGAACCCTAACAATAGTGTTCTGCTCTCTCTCTCTCTCTTTATCTCTCTGTCTCTTTTCTGTCTCTGTCTGTCTCTCTTTTTGAGCCTGATCCCTGGGGAAGCACTGCTAGTTAATCTTTGCCTGCTCTCTCTCTCTGTGGTTAAGTGAGGAATGCATTAAATTACATAAGAACACACCCATTAGGTACTTTTGGATTCTAATTAGAGAGGGTCTGTTTGCAAATAGCAATGTTTCATTGCCAAAGAGCCAAAACCATTAAGAGCTTTGAGAAAAATTTGGGGTGAATAATTTGAAAAAGACGAAAAAAAAAAATGGCACACTTTCAGTGTTTCATTTCGAAACTCTACCCTGACATTACAGTAAAACACTTAAGCCTACTTTCCCTTATCCACATCATGATTGTTTAATGTGCTTACAGTTGAAATTCTTGCCTGTAACTGTAAAAGAGAGAGAGAGAGAGAGAGTAGTGTGTGTGTGTGTGTGTGTGTGTGTGTGTGTGTGTGTGGCCTACACTTTCTTTGCTGCTCGTGGTGTTGAGTGGACCTCATAACTGACACCATTTACAGTAAATACGAGGTTGTGCTGTGTAATAGCATACCTCTTCAATGTGTTTCCACCTGGTCATGTGGAAGGACATAGTCTAGTCTAAGAGTTCACCATCAGCAGAATGTGCTCTCCCAAGTCACTAGTCTGATACACTTGGACGTTACTTAGGTTTCCATAGCAACCTCTCACAGACAGATACCTTGATTGTTTCTCATACTGATAGGGAAGATGAGCAGCATGTGTGCTGCCTCTGGACTGAGGTGGATAGCCACAGTCTGAGATGTATACTTATGACATTGGTCATAGGCATGCTAGCTACAAGGCTTGGCCCATTTAATGATAATCCATAGATGCTAGCATACAGTGCTAGTACACAACAAAGGCTCTGCATTAGTTTTTCCCACCATGCACCTGTCACGCTTTCTATTTGTCTGTTCAAATATCTAAAGATATTCATTGAATTTGAAGATGGTGCTTTTTTATCCAGTTTTCCTGGGTCTTGGTTATAATCACTCATACCCACATTAGTCCTGTTCAAGAACACCTGTTGGATGGATGATCTTTAACGACTCACAGCACTTCCTTCTTCCTGCTTAAGAAAACCAGTTCACTATGTGTGCAGCTAGCCAGGATCAGCAATGGAAACAGCCGTTCCATAACCTGCAGCCACCACTGAGCACTGTCCGCAGGGCATGGCCATCATGCAATATTCAAACAGGTGTCTCAGAGCTCAGAGGTAAGCCCGTAGTATTACCCTTTTGACGCAGTTCATGCTGGAGACTCTTTGTCTGTTTCTGCTGTGTAAAACCCAATTGTGGTCCTGAAGGTCACTCACTAGTCCAGGTTTTCAAGCAGGACTTGGAGCTCTGCAGTCTATTTCACTCTACAGTGTTATGTCGATTGTTAAGGTGAATTATTGGCATCAAATAAAATATAACAGAAATGTATTCAGTAAGCCAAAATCATTCCTCAGAAGGCTATCCTTATTTCCATGAGGTTCTATGCTGTGTAGCTATGCCTGTTACGGCAGTGAGTTTCCATCTCAGTTAAGCATTCTTAAGGTCAGTTCATTTGGTAAATGATGCAAACAAAAGTTGCATGTGAATGGAATCCTCCAGAGCACATAGCTGAAGAGAAGAGTGCTTCCTGGCATGGGAGGGAACTTTTCCCATTTGGGAAATACTTTAGGTCTGTTAATGAGATCATTATCCTACCATGCAATTACATGCGATGTAAAGTTTATTTGGGAAACTCATCGCATAGCCCCAAGTGCCATACAGTGCTTGTTAAGTGGTTTAGAAACTACAGATGATCTCAACACATAGAATTAACAGTCCTGTAAAAGGTCTCATGGTGTAAGATAGTACTGTAACTGGAATACTGCAGGCTGAATGTGCAATATAATTATACAAGGCTCCAGATTGCTCTCTCTTTCATGGGGATTTTTTAAATTTATTTATGTTTTTTTGTTTGTTTGTTTTTGGGGCAGTATTGGCAATTCTGTTCTTGGCAATTATCACAATTTGCCTTCTGGTGATTGCTTTTCAGACACAGATGCATGAACGGCATTAGCCAAATATTGGGAGGGTATGACTTCAGACACAACGTTAGCAGCAATGCATTCTGGTCTTGCATCATGGACTTTTGTCCAATGCAAA
Organism: Tenualosa ilisha; assembly: GCA_015244755.2. NCBI lineage: Eukaryota > Metazoa > Chordata > Actinopteri > Clupeiformes > Clupeidae > Tenualosa > Tenualosa ilisha. The sequence continues at coordinate 692,812 of PYXC01001264.1, read as the reverse complement.
AGTTCCATTGAGTTAAAGTTGAACTCCAGGATGCATTACTTTAGGTCAGCCAGCCAGCCATCTTCAATTAACCTTTTGCTTGATTAGCATCAAGTCTGGCATTTTGAAAACTTTGGCCAACACCATAACAATCTGCAAGGTGTGTGTAGGTGTGTGTGTTTTATTGTTCCAATAATAAATGCAGTTTTCCTGCATATCCATACTTTCATGGTTCTCTATAAGGTGTCTGATGGGAGACATATGAAAACTGGCTTATAAGTGTAGCATGCCATCAGGTATATGTGCTGTGTGTAAACCTTCAGATGGTGTTCAAAGACAGGGCCCCACACAGGAATTCATTTTCCATTTAATAAAAAACAATATCTTTGAAAATAAATATGTTTAATAGTTTCACTAAAAACAAAAAAAACTGTTAATATTATCATCTTTAAACCAAAAATAAATATATTACTGTGAAAATATACTAAAAATGTGACTTTACATGAAAAAGGAAACAAAAACAAAAACAGTTTCATCATTTTAATACAACAGAATGTTTGTCTTTATTAGTGAAGAGGGCTTGAAAGTTTCTTCCGTTGAAACATTTTCAGTTAGCAATAACGCTGAAAATGACTCTGGACTCTCTCATCATCTCCATAAACTTTCACTCAATCTTAGTCCACTTCCTCTCGAGCCATAGCTCAAGCTGTTATTGGTTGATTCTGGGCATGCTCAGTCACATTTAGTACCTTTTTCAGAAGGCACTGTTAGCATGGTGGGTATAGCCCGTGCAGTTGCCACGGTTGCTGACAGAGATCCATTTCACAGACAAAGGCTATGTACACCAGACAATTACCATTTCAGGTACACCAAAAAACAGCGTTTCAGGAATGTTGAAGTTTTTGTTTTCATGGTGATTTTCTTTTCTTACTTTTTTTCCTTTAAAAAAAAATAAGTCGTCTACAGTTTTCATGTTTTCAAAGGCCAGGCAGACTCATTAAGTCATTACATTAACAAGAGAGACAAAGAGAAAAAAACATGAACAATAACACTGCATATAAATAAATCGACTTAAATACATTGAATACTGAACATATTCTAACATTATAAATTAGGTGTAGAGTACTACAAAAAGGATATTATTAGGTATGCATACACAGATGGTGCAGTTATTTTGTTGCCAGGAACAGTTCCTAAGGAAGTGTGCGATTCTAATTTCTTTGGAAAAACAAAAACAACAAACACACTGAGCAAGTCACTGAGCCACGAAGCAAGTGACCCACAGAGCACACCACTATTCTCTGGCTGAGGATGGAATCAAGCTGTTTGTTTTTAAGATCACCTCTGTCTCTCTATATATATACCTACAATTAATATCCCTTTAGAAGTATGTTTTTTTTGTTTTTTGTTTTTTTTTTTGCAACCCAACACATTCTATTGGATGTTAGTCAACACAGTCATCTGTGACAACTGACAGGGATCTCCAGCAATGGCAAGCAAGGTAGTCACATCATACAGGGAAACGAGATCCATGCTTGGGACATTTCACGTGTGCCCTGCACCATTGCGCCATTTTCAGTCCCATTAGAAAGTGTCTCAAAACATTTTTTTCCCCAATGTCCCACAGTTGCTGGGAAAAACCTTCTCGTTGCACCTCTCTCGAGTGAAGTCACGGTAATGACCATTTCAATAAAATATAGACATATTTATATTCTTAGATAATATATATAATATATATATATATATATATATACTGTACATATACATATTTTTTGTCCACAGCAGACCCATATCCAGTGACACATAACATTAAAAAAAGATTGGTTTTGTAGATAAAACCACAGTCAAGCTGTTGTATAGCAGTCTCTCTGCACTGGCGCTGAAGCAGTTCCCATTCACGCACGCAGTGGTGCACTCGTTCATTTGAATGTAGTGTCTCCAATTTATATAGCAGCGGTACACATTGTCATCTTCTCTTTTTATATATATTTATACACATACACTCATATATTAAAATCTGGAAAATGGGAGGATTTCTTTCACGTTTTTTTTTCTCTCTCTCTTGTGGTGATGTGTTTTTTGATGTCTGTTAACAATTCTTCTTTTTGTTAGTTTGTATGTCGCTTGCGGGTTGTAGTCATCATTGTGTTTTTTTCTCTCTCTCTTTAAATCTGCCCAGGGAATGCGTCCTCGTGTGTAAAAGAAAGTGCTACGTTAAAATATATATATATTCCTTCATTCGGTCTTCACCGCTTTTCTCCGCTAATCATCTCCTTGGTTTGTCACATCTGCAAAGACACAATGGAGAGAGAGGATTAGAGAATGAAAGACGGCAGCAGGAGACACTCTGACACCTCCTAATCCTGGAGATCTAAAGATGGGCAAAATGGAGGGAGTGTTGCTTGTGATGTCTAATCAGGTTGTATCCCCTGGTCCCCTTCATCGTGTACTTCTTAAATACAGAGTTCACCACAGAGGGGGTTGGGCATGTTACTCGAAATGGAGTTGAGATCAAAGGTCATGATTTCAATTAGGGTAAGGGTTTATGGGGGCATCTCCAGGAATAAGACCAAGAGTGGGAGAGTGTCTCCAACTCCGTCTTCAAAGCTGACATGAAACGTTCCCACCAAAAGAAACTAAACAACCAAAAAAAAACAAAAAAAAAACAGCTACTACCATCAATTAGTATGGTCACATGTTACATGGGTTGGACCACGAGAAGCAAGCAGCCTGGACAACTCATTACTTTGTGAACCACTCAATTTCCAGCACAACTCTTTCTCCTGGGATGAGTTTTGATTGGCCTGACTCAATGCAGTTAGGCTTTTGATTGGATGATGTTAATAATGAGGCTTGAGTTGCAATGCATATTCAGTTACAGCACAGCTGGATGCTTGTGAAAGAAGAGAGAGAGAATGGAACAGTATTTGGGGCCACTGATTCAAGCCAATGCTACTGAGAGCGACCGCCATCTAAGATGCATCTAATGTGAGTAATGCACAATGCAGATGCAAAATGTCAGTTTAAATAACAACAACAACAACAAAAACATTTGGGTAATTTTGTGCTATCCAACAGTTGACCAAAACGTCAACCAAGCTGATATGTGACATTGGTAATTAAAATGTAAAGTAAGTATGCTCACAGTAGCATTAGTGAGAATTTTTGAAGCCCATGGTGTGAAACAGTATCAGAGTCAGATGCAGACTAGAGTCATATGCTGTTTGGGAGGTGGGGTGCAACAGGTCCTGTCTTTCCACCCCTTGTCTATTTCTCTGCTTCGCTGGCTCATACGCTACACATTCACATTGCTTGGTGCCAGAACGTTCCGTATGAGAGGCTCCCACGTAACACTGGGTGTCAACTGAGTTTACCACACCACTGTTCGGTCGATAGAGCAAGTGGTTAAAGGTCACTTGCAGAGTCACAGAGTCCCAACGGTTAGCGATTTTTCCTCAAGAGGCAATGAAGACACATTTTAGGATGACTTGAATCTAGGGTATACAGCAATTGGGCTAACAGGGCCTAATAAAATCTGTGTGGCTGCCCTCAATCCTCTAAATTTGTAGACTGAGGAGTTTATGTAGCCGTTGGGTCAGGGACAGAATGACCAAAAGTCCAAGCAGGACCGATTGGCATTCACAGTTCTGACATCAAGCAAAGATGTCAAGTAAAGAAAAGCACTCCAGCAGAGTAGAAGCAGAAAAGTTATTGAAAACACACACACACACACACACAAACAACCACAAGCAGATGCACAAAATGAACACAAAGCCAACATCAGAGAATCATGCATTTCTCTGACAGAAAGAAAACATTGAGGCGTCTTGATCGGAAGTGGATTTTCAATCGAAAAACAACAAAACAAGACTGGAGCAAGTTGTTTATCATAACATGTCGTAAACAAACCTGCAAGTTCTTTCGTTTAACTCAAGCTGTCTGGACTTGCATTGTAATTGTGTGAATTTGCAGGAACATTTACAGGTGATAGGATCCTGCACATACAAGCGCTTTCTTCTTTCTGAGCAAGGCTCACAATGGCTGCAAGGGAAGCAAAAAGGAGAGACAAGAGAGAGAGAGAGGGAGGGGGAGGGAGGGAGGGAGAGAGAGAGAGGGAGGGAGAGAGAGGGAGACAGGTCTAAGCTAAAGCGTTCTGGGCAGAGAGAGGAGTAGACAGACACTCATGCACAACCTTTAACCCCCTCCACACACCCCCAACCCCCCAACATCAACAACCACCCACCGCCTCCAGGAAAGAGCCCCTTCTTTGTCACCTGGTACCTCCGATCTCCTCTTCCTCCTTCCCCTCTAACAGTGAACTATCCCACAATTCTCTGGGCCCATAAAATGATGTTTGAGGAGTGTACGAGTAAGGCCATGGCAACATAGGGTGCTAGGCAACCCAGTGGGGGGCAATGGGAGGTAGCTGGTGAGAATCAGGTAAGGTGAGGTAGGGTAAAAGTAAGGTAAGGTAAGGAGGGGTTGTGTTAACGAGGAGAGCGGAGGTAGCATGAGATTTGGTGGTGAGGGGGGAGCTTATTAAGTCTTATGCACACATGATGTGTGTCGCTTTCACTCACACACACACACACACACACACACACACACACACACACACACACACACACACAATACACACATGTGTGATAAGATTGTTTTGGCAACATTTAAGCAACAATGAACACAGACTCATGGGGACACACACACATGACCCTGTACTGTACACACACACACACGCACACACACACACACACACATACTCACACTCTTTCTCTCTCTCCCTCTCTCTCTCTCTCTCTCACATACACATACACACACACACACACACACACACACACTTTCTCTGTCTCCCTCTCTCTCTCTCTCTCTCACATACGCACACACACACACACACACACACACAAACTCACATACAGTTTTTGACAGGTTCATGTGTGATATGACAGCCCACACATACCAACACATAATGCAACATTGTTCATGAAATGACATGTATGGCAGTGCGAAGTAGTAGTGACGCTCAGCCCCTGTCCCATCCTGACACCCCGGGGCATCATGTCATGCAGCAGAGGACTTGACACAGACAGGTGAATATGAGGTAGGCATTTTAATGGGTCCAAGGCTTACAGCAGAGGCTCAACGTAAGGATTAACACGCGTAATCGCTCACCCTAATCTGCGTGTTGGCTCAGTCCCAGCTCACTGCTCTGTAAGAGTGAAAGGAATGGCTTGGGAGAGGGTTGTGAGGGGGGGGGGGGGGGGGGGTTGTGAGATATTATAAAAATAAACTAGCTCCTTGAGGCAGAGAGGTGCAGTATCTTTTTTATGATCTTATGGCATTCCAGTGTTCACACATTTACCACCACAAAGATGGACTCAGGCTCGGGTTGGCTATTGTCAAACGTGAACATTAACAAAGTTTCACTTCAGCTACAAGGCCACTCCCCTCTTCCCTCCATCGCCCCAGAGTCCCAACCTCCTCCTCCTCCCTGTGGCCTTTGCCTCAGCTGCACCAAACCGCCCAATCACCTGCAAGGCCAAGCCACACTCCCACGGCCACCTAGACAACCCTGCAGAGAGCATGGGGCAGTGAAGCCAGCCCAGCCCAGCCCAGCTCGGCCCGGCCCGGCCCAGCTCAGCCGGCCTGTAGCCCCACTGCTAGCAGCCACCATTCCAGCGGTGATGACACAGAACAGAGACGGAAAACAGAGACAGCTGAGCCCATAGCAGAGACGCCAGGCTGAATTCTGGGACATGGAGTCTGTAAGTTAGGAATCTCTGCGACAACCACACAGCCACATGCGGGGAGGGAGGAGGAACGTGGGCAAACTATTACCTGCCAGCACCTCGCCAGCCCGCATCACTTCCTATTGCTTTAGCCAGGGCTGGGTGGAGGGGTTGGGTCTGGGGGTGGGAGGGGTGGGGTGGGTGGGTGTCAAATGAGTGGACTTGCATTAAGGAAAGTAACAAAAATGAGGAGCAAAAGTGGAGTAGAAAGCTGCCAGCCAATGAAATGGTGAGGAATGAGTGTGTTCAATGTTTGTTTTTGTTTGTTTTTTTAGGGTTTTGTGCTGTTTTGATTTGTTTTGTTTTGTTATTCTTATGCGGAGCACAGAAGCTCCACTGCCACCAAGCCAAAGACCAAGAGAGAGAGACTGCCCGTGTGGTGCAGGACGGGTGTGCTGCTGGTGTAGAACTCCAGCCTGACGGCTGCCTCCCTCTCTCTCTTTCTCTTTCTCTTTTGGCCTTTGCCCCTCCCCTCCTCGGTTTTCTGGAAAACAAGAGAGCAGAAGAAGAAAAAAAAAAAGCAAAATAAAAAAATAAAAAAAACAGAAAGAAAAAAAAGAAAAGAAAGAGGGTCTAAATATCTAAATTGAACCAGGAACAGTCATGCAGAGATATCAATTAATCAATGCTGCTTAAAGAGAACAGGAAGGGAGAGGCGATATAAAAAGCCCCTAACAGGAATCAACACATCCATCTTAAAGTAGAGATATCGAGTGTCTATTTGTGTGTGAGTCTGCATGCAAGTTTGTGTGTGTGTCTGTGTGTGTGTGTGTGTGTGTGTATGTATTAACTACGGTTGGTGTTGGCCTGGTATGGTTGTCTGAGACTGTGTGTGTGCATCGCTTAGCAGGTGGGTTAAGATTCAAGTTAAGTGTAATAAGTGTTAGTTTGGTAGGTTATTAGCAGAGCATGTATGTATGTGTGTGTGTGTGTGTGTGTGTGTGTGGTGTGTGTGTGAATGAAGAGTTATTGGCAGTGAGGAAGCTCAACTGGTTGTGTCCTTAAACAGCCCCCCCCTCCCCCATGGAGACCTGCCTACGTGTTGCGCACTAGGCATGGGGGGGGTTGCTGCTGCAGTGAGACCCACACCACCTCCCACCCCCCCACACACACCCACACCGACACACCCCCACACACATACACACAGCCCCTTCTTCATGACAAACGGACTTCACTTAGCCTTCTCAGCTAGCATGATCCTATTGCCTCTTAACCCTCTCCCAGTGCGTCTAACCTGTGAAAGATGCAGCTTCTCTCTCTCATGCCAATCATCCAATTAGCCAGTACAATGGCATCATTAACCCACACACACACACATACACACACACACACAGACTTATACAAACAAAACAGTGTTGCCTCAAATCCATGTGACAAACTGACCAACTGGCGCGCTCATCTACTATTTACAGCGCTAAAAATAGGCTAAACAAGTGACACCTGCTCTTATGATTAGTGTCTGGAAGCAGCCCTAGGTCAGTCTCTAGCAACTGGAGAGCTAAGAGGGGCAGAGAGGCCGTCATAAGGCGCCATGGGTGGTCTGAGAGATGCTCTTTGACCACACAGCCCCATAACGATGTCATTTGTAGTGCTTCTCTTCTCATGATGTAAAGGATACCAGACTGTGCTAAGTGAGAAGCCCAAAAACAGCAGTTCTTACAAAAGGCCCCTCCTACCATAGTCCAGTTACACACTTAGCACACCTGTCTGGTGCAGTTCCACATTAGAGCACATAGATCAAGAGTTCTAGAAATGTCCTGAGGTATTGTGGTTACATGATTCAGATGCCTTTGTTGCCACAAGTCACTTTGGAGGGATGGGGAGGAAAAAGGGTGAGTTTTGGCACAAAAACCCACACAGACTCTATTATGCAGTACATCTCTCTCTCTCTCTCTCTCTCTCTCTCTCTCTCCCTTCTCTCTCTCACACACTCTCTCTCCTTCTCTCTTTGTCTAACTGCCTTAGGGATACACAGATACCAAACAGAGCTGCAAAGATACTGCACCCTCAGCATCACGCTGTTTCATTTAGCTGCGGCATTAGCATTAGCCGCTAACACTAGGTTTCACTAAAGTGGGGTGGGGGGTGGGGGGGTGGTGGTGGGAAGGGGTCTCTTTGACTACAGCAGAGTAGAGTGTCCAGCTGACTGCTTCTCATCTGTGGTCACATGGTACATTCAGCAATGCTCTCTTTGCCCATGTGTGTATCCAGTGCCGCCCCAGACGGCTGCTGGCAGCGGTGGCTCACACTCAACTTTACGTGCCGACCGGCCTAAACGCAACAGCTGGCCTACATCAGCACGTGGAAAAACACCACCAGGCCCAGCAGCCGCCTGCTACACCAGGCCTCTGCACGCCAAGGCATTTTTGAGTAAAGACCTAGGGGGCGACACGGAACACACAGACACCTCCCTCCCTCCCTCACCCTCCCTATCCCCTCCGTCCCCGACAGACAGACACACAATCAGCTTGACACAAAAATAAAACGACAAGAGAGTCTACTTACTTTTCTTTCTTTACTTTGACTTCTTGCTTTTTTCTGTAAGGAACACACAAGACATATTTGAGTCCTCCATGTTTTGAGTTGACTTCATATGGCAACTGTGTCCGGTGGTGGTAGTGTTTAGCTTGGTGTTAGTCATATGACACTAACCTGCATTCACACCGCGTGTGTTCAGTAAAACTCAGCAGATACTGGCGCTGTTGTACTAGCAGTCTGCGTCGCATTACCTGCAAAAGGCAAAGTCAAAGTCAGTGAGTTAAAATCACCAGCTCAGCCCATATAGAAAAAGTCCTGTTGAAAACATCTATGATCCTTATCTGTCCTACGGGTCTTACGTCTCCCATGTAAGGAACTATATACAATTTGTACAATCCCAGCCAGCATTTGTATGTGATAAATGAGAAAAGAAAAGAAAAAAAAATACACGTGAGAGAGGGCAGTGTGTGGTGCGTGTGTGTTTTTATCAGAATGTAGGAAAACAACCTTGGCAGTTCACTGCGGTTCCTGCTACAGAAAGGCAACAGCCAGATTTGTCCTGCTCCCTGGTGTGTGGTGACCAACCCCCATGTGACCACGCTCTGACCACTATCGCACCACACTCCGCCACACCACTGAGTGACCGCCTGATTAAAAATTGTATGCACTTGGACACATTCTTTCACTATCCTCCCTCTCTTCTGCCTCTTACTGTTACTCTCTCCCAGCAATCACAGCCCAGTCAATAGAATGACATTGAGTGAGAGAACATGACTGGGAGAGAGAGAAAGAGAGAGGAAAAAAGAAAGAAAGAAAGAAAGAAAGAAAGAAAGCAACTAGGAAGAATGGAGAGTGGAGGAGCATGGTTTCTGAGAGAGAGAGGTTGTACAAAAGAATAGAATGACAATAAATTGTTATTCTATTAGTTAGGGGAGGGGAAATACAGAGAGAGACGCCTGACATGGAGAAGACTTCGGGGAGAGCGAGAAGGAGATGGAAAGAGAGAGAGAGAAAGAGAGAGCATGAGAAAGAGCAGCATGGACAGGGAAAGCTGACCACATTAACAGGGGCGTAAACAGAGTGCACAGGGGTAAACAACATAGCTGACATGCCAGACTGAGAGCGTGCTGTTTCCCGCTGCTCTAGCAGTGCAGGAAGGTTGGTCTGAGCAATACACACACACATGCTAAATGAACACACATCCTCAGCAACTGGCCACACAGCACAGAAACGAGGAAAGGAGAGAAAAGTGAGAAGAGTGCTGAAGGGCTGGAGTAACACTGAGAAGTCACAAAACAATAAAAAAAAAACAACAACACCTGCTGAACCCTCCCCCCCCCACACACACACACAGTTTAGTTTTATCACATTTCACGTCCAATTTAGTTGAATTTAGTTGGTTTGGCATGACAAAACATGACACAGGTAAAGGTTAATGTAAAATGGTATGTCATCACTCACTCTCTCACACACACACATTCTCTCTTTCGCTCCCTCTGTCTCTCACTCTGCCTTTAGTTATCGTTCTGACTCTCCTCTCCTTGCACCTGCCCGCTCTACAGAACTCCAGTCTGAAGAATGAAGGGGATTTTATGTAAAGACAGGCGAGGAATTTACTTTTGTCATGATGCGTGTGAGTGTGGTGGATGATGAACTGTGAGCACGGCAAGGCTGGGATGGTGGGGGTGCGATGTGTGGTGGTGGGTCCTTCACTCACCACCAGGGTGACGTTGCGCGTCTCCGTGGGGACACATTCAAGTGCCTCGTCCGTGCAGCATCCCCCGCAGCGTTTGAGTACCACGCAGGATGGGATGTAGGTGTATTCTGTGTCCTCTGGGTACTCTGTATAGATGTCCACCAGAGTGTCCCGTGACTGACACGCGCTCTTGTTGTACACTTCCGTGAAAGGAATAACTGCAGTGGGAAAAGAGAGAGAGAAAGAAAGAGAGAGAAAGAGGACAGGATTATGGACAAGTTCCTTAACTTATGTCCCAACTTTGGCCCTAACACTAAGTCCTGAACCCTCAAAGACCTAGCTGGCATGAATCAGCCAATGGAAAAGCCAATTCACACCAACTGGGTGTTTGAGGGTTCAAGCCTTAGTGTTTAGGTGGGTCACTGGGACTGAACCATTGTTTATGATTAGTCTATAAAGTCCTAAAACAGAGGAAGTCCCTGATAAGCAGCCCTGAGGTAGACCCAGAGATGTGCCATACGACAAGCTCTGACCAGCTACAACAAACACGAACCGCTAAAACCTCCCCACCCTCCTCATTTTTCCAAGCCATTATGCAAGAATCACGTCACCCAGGGCCCATGTTGGCGTCTGTGTTTGTTCTGCACCTGTCTCTCAAGGGCCACTCCTCCTTTCCTACTCATCCTTTCCCCTAATTCCATGTCTTTATTCTTTACAACCTCTCTTCTTTCCATTTCTCTCATTCATTCATGATTCCCCACAGTTGTTCTTTTTATTGTTTATTGTTTTTTTTTTTTCATGTGCAGCCAGCACGGGACGCAGAAGAGGAGGGCTCTATGTTCTTTTGTCACAGAAAAAGGTGTAGGCATTTCCTCGCCAGTGCTCATTACCAAATCCAGCTTAGCAGTTAAACAAAAGCACAGATCTGTAGCTCCAAGTGCTAACAATGCCCGCCTTTGTATGGTCAAGAATCTTAATTTTTTCCCCAGCCAAACATGCGGCAATAAACATCCACACTCAGTAACAGAACCCAGCATATGTACATATCTGTTCTCTACAAAATAAAAGACAGAAACTAAGAAAACAAAACACTCATACCTACCTACATGTATAGTCTAGTTTTTTGTAAAGGTGGGAATTTACGGTCACTTTCTATAATAATCTGCGGACATGCACAGCTGACTGTCTGTCTCTGTGGTCTGTGTGACCCCTGGGCCTCGTGACCCCCCACAAGCAGCCTGGGAGGCAGTGACCTCAGGCACTATGGCGCCAGGGCTGACCTCTCACCTCTGACCCTTCTCCGGAAAAAAAAAAAAAAGCCCACCACCACGCATGGAAGCAGTTTTCTGCGCCAGTGAAAAGCAGCCTGTGCTAACACCACCATCACAACACCAACACCAGCACTAGCACCTCATGCCATGACCAGCTCAGCTCAGTGTAGCCCTTAAATCCACACAGCTGCGTGTCGGCGCATTTAAACACCCCTCGCCAAAGGCAAACACAACACAGCCTATTTGGGATAAGGACCAAGTTTGGCTGCCCACGGGAAGAATGTCTGCCACACAAGGTCATTATCATTAAATGTCTGGCTCAGTTATCCGCACACTTTGTCACGATGGAAGCCACACATCACAGATGGCTGTTTCTTTCATACATTCTTTTTCCCTGTTTTACAGACCCTCTCTCTGGAAGACCTGGTGGTTACTGCATATCCAACACATTTACGCTTACTAGGCCACTACTCATTAACAACTCCATTCAACTGGTACTGATATTTTACAGAAAATGCTAGTCCACTAAAATACAGATAATGTTGCCTTCTTTGTGAAGTTAGCAGCATAGATGTGACTCCATGTGGCAAACTAAAAGAAATTTTGTTGTCATGTGGCATGGGTGAACCTGTCACAGTGCTGATAGTTGCCTATCACATCTAACAGAAGTACAAAGAGTGAGCGACAAGCACAGTATGAAGGTCATGATAGCATATACTGTGGGAGTGAGACCCAAACTGAGCTCTGTATCAACACAAAATACTTATGCCAACCACATCGTGCAACACTGCAGAACACACTCCAACCTGACCTTGAGTTCTGCAATTTGTATTCAACTGAGTTGTGTCAAGCATCATACTGTGTAATGCCAATGTGAATTAATTTTCAGTATGAGTAGTTAGTGTTCACTAGTATAACTTAACATGGGGAGAGCGTTCAAATCAATGCAGACGTTCAGCATAGTCTATACTACCGGCAGGTGGCGGTATGTTCTCCTGATTCTCTTTACATCACCAGTAGATAGTTTGTGTATGTGGTTATTCAAGGTATACGTTCACATGTCACTTACCTTTGTTTTCGCTCTTTTCTCCCTCCTTGGGTATGTGAGCACACTAGAGGAAAGAAGAAACAAAGCACACAAAATGTAAGTCTTTTATTTTCAAACTCCTGGAAAAGTGTTATAGTGATTATAGTGGGGGAAGGGTAGGACCGCATGAAGTTGACACTGTGGCACAATGAGAAATGTAGCTGACTACAACATAGCAGCTTACCCACGTTTCTCATATTTGTATCAGATGGCCCGTTACTACATTTCTAACAGGATATTTTACGTTGCTTGAACACATCAAGCTGTACAGATTAATATTATATCGATAAGTCACAGGTCACAGAAAGCAAGTGAAAGTGTTTGATAATCCCAAGGATAGGTCACTATGTGGGAGAGTCACGTCACGGCAGGTGGTAGACTGGTGCAACAGCTCGCAACATTGCGTGAGAAACATGCCGATTTGACTTCATCACTGAAGTAGCCTAAAGTAATCCATCTGCTTCATTGAAAACGCATTCATGGCTTAGTTGGGTTTAGAGGCGAATGCTAAAGGGATATTTTTTTCCTTTTTTATTATTAATTTTAGAGTAAATTTTTCAGCGATATCGCTCTTAATCTATAATGAATGACGACTGTTGTAGCAGACGAACACGACATCAAAAACATTCAACACACGTGTCAAACAGTCAAATAAATGATAGAGGCCATAAAACTGTCATGTGACTCAAAAGTTTCCATTGTTAGTCAAATGGGGAAAAAAGTAAACGAGATTGCGCAGGCAGGCGTGAGAGAGTTGAGCAGAGTGATCCTGGTGAGTACTTTAATGCAATAAAATCCCAAGTAACGTTAGCAGGAATTCTGCAAGGTTCCAGAGTGCCGGTACAGCTGATTATAGAATAGCATTCGTACGTAAATCTGGGGAGTGGGGAACTCATTGTGAATTAAAACGAGGCGTTTAAATCCACATGCGCGCAATAGTGAAGTTTTTGCGCACACTTGCCGGCTGTAGCCTACCAACAAGTTGCGCTTGAAAATTGGCATACACCAAGCTTCCATTGGAGAGCCTAACAACTAAGTGAAATTGTATTAGTATTATTACTATCGTAGTACTTGGTTACAGTAGACCAAGAGAAAAAAAGTGACCCTGATAAGTTGTTGCAATTTGTGAAATTGCAATAATGATAACTCATTATTTTTCTGTAGTGTCATCATCAATATTGCTTATATCAAAAAAGCAAATTGTATTAAATATCGATTGTTAAATGGGCTACAGTTAATACATATAGTGTGTTAAATATAGTCCATTAAACAGCAAACAGCAAAAAAGAATCTGCAAAGACCATACAACCTCATCCCAAAATGTGGTTAGTGCAAGTGTCCTTTCAAGAGCAACGCAATTGCCATTGCAAGAGCGGACGTTAATTATTAATCATAAAGGGTTTCATTAATTAAACAGGCGGCACATTCTCTAAATAATCAGTTCATCTTATCATTACCCACCCCCCGTTATTACAACAGCGAGCCTTACCTTTACAGCGGACAGATGAAGAAGCGCCGCAAAAAATAATTGTACCAAACTGACAACAAAGTTCATGGTGGTAATTCCAAAGGTGATGAAGGTTATATGTTGTTTGAGTCGCTACTCGTTAAAAGACCCGTGAGGTACTGAAGCAAAAGACAAATGACTGAAATCTGTGGGCAAGTTGCGCTATAGTGACACCGATCCCATGTTGGCGCTTAAAGGGGACACCTGGGAAATCCTAATGGAATAATGTCTTGGAAATGCCTCCAAAATATTAAAATATAAACATCCACAGCGCCTAGGAGTTCACTGTCTTCGGCTGCATACACAGGTATTCAATCCAGAGCAAAACAAGAAGCCCATCATTAATGTGTGGTATCACTCCAATGTGGTCTTGGTCATAAGCAAATGTAGAAAAACTTTTAGACGTCCAGACCCAACTCTGATCAAACGTTGAACAAGAACAGAACACACACGCTTGTCCTCGAGAGAAACACGCATTCGTCGGTGAAAACTGATCCACTGAAATTCTCCCTGTTGAAGTATAGTTAAAAGTCGTTTCCTGTTGCTATTTTTCTGTTATGTTGTGTCTTTGTTCCACCTCACCGTTTAGACCTCCAGCGCAGACTAACGCGATCTTGCCCTTCGCGGCGCTTCTAGTCCGAAGGGGCGGGGCAGGGAGAAGGGGCGTTCGTGGCGTGCGTGCGCGTGTGTGTGTGGTATTCGCGTATAGTCAGCGTATAGTCTCCGAAATCTTGGCCCAAAAAGTGTGTAAATCTTTAGATATCATGAGATTAGATGCAGAGAGAAAGCTACTACAACGTGATCTGATCATAGTCTGAAAGCCACAATAAAAAGATTCTTTAAGTCGGAATTGACGCAAACCGCAACCATTTTATTCAGTAATGTAATGCGTTGTGTCTCTCTTTCGGCAACATCATACGTCTTTAGAAAATAGGTTATTAAATGCAGCATTTATACATTTTTGTATAATTCTAGTATAACAAACTCTCGTTATTTTTGGTAATATTGTCCATATATGGGTTAGACGAGAATCTTTAGATGGACGCCTTCCTATCTGAAGGGCAAAGTGCGACGATATGTAAGAGCAAAATTCTGGACTATGTCCCATCGTCAGTTAGGTGACAACAGAAGATCCCACAGACAATTCAGTTAGATATTACAGTGGACAATGTCACAGAGATTCATATCGTCGATGCCCCAGTCTTTTCCGCGCTGTTGTTGTAGGCTAAACAAATATGCGTTTTTTATATCCACTTCGATGCAGCGGCTTACCTTTCTTGGGCTACACTTGTCATCTATCGCCCATTTATACCAGTACAACTGAAATCGATCCGAATCTTACATTGAATATTATCCAGCTAGGAGATACCACACAACTTCAGTCACTGCAATTTGTATGCCAGCCTACACATTAGGTTGGTATAAATAAAGTGTCTGTCTGTCTCTATCTAAAAAAAGACCTTATTAACGCAGATAGAGAGGACTTGCAAGCTGGCATGAACCAGATCTTTTAAATGCTTCCATGAAACTTCTGCTTGACCCCCAGGCACAATGAAATACTTCACTCATGCACTGTTTTATGATTGTCCTGCCTGACCTTCAACAACAATGTTAAAGAAACTACTTAAAGATAAGTCAGTAATTAATTCCAAGTTCATGTGAAGTGATGAAAGCTTAGTCTGTTGTTTTGCTGTAAGCAGTACGATCACATATGAGAGAGTTGTTAGCTGGTTATTTGGGTGGGAACAGTATGAAGGTGGCATGCTAAAGAGTCCACAATTCTTCCAGGGAACCAGGGTGAGGGGAGGCAATAACTGATAGGGAAAGAGGTGTACTCTCATTAGTCTTTCACACACATATACACCTGCACACCCATCTCCCATCTTTCTGTGTTGTGTACAGGGACACATGTGTTGACAGAGTCAAACCATACAACACTTTATGCCAGATGACACACACACATACGCACACACACACACACACACGCACACACACACACACACACAAGCACACACACACACACTTGTTCTTCCTTTGTGTTCCAACAGAAGAATTCTTGTCCCCCATTCACCCTGACGCCGGCTGGGCATTCTTCTGGACCAGAGATCGGTCAGAGCCCCCCCACCCCCATCCCAGTGCTCCCAAGGAGCCTCTCCACTCAGTTGCCATGGCGCCCGGCCACTCCAAATGTTCTTCTTCTGGTTACAAGGCTCCTCCTTGCGCCCCTCGTTGTGCTGAGGAGTTCCTTAGGAGACGCTGTCCACTCCAGGCCCCAGCTCTAGTAATTACCTTGCTGAGAACTCCAAAAGACGCTGAAATATCGATTTAATGAATAGTGAACTCTGGCCGGCCATTAACACACAGGAAAACACTCCCCCACCACCATACACTCACACTACAGAAATACACATACGCGCGCGCGCACACACACACACACTCACACACACACACGCACGCACACAAACACAGACAGAAACGTGCACCTCAAAAAAATAAAATAAAATAAAAGCCTTGCCAGTGCACAAGGGCAAAGCACACAGAAGAGTGCACTGTGGCATTCCAGTTCCTGAAGAGCGTGTAATGGTTAACACACACACATACAGAGCAGGAACAGTAAAATGTGTCCCAGAGGTAAGCAAGGTGTGGTGCACCAAGTAACCTGTTCCTGTTCAACCAAGCTGGGAGGTCTCGTCTCCTCAGAGGATGGCTTTAACGGCTGCCGCTGCTGCCCAAGGCTAATCGGTGCATCTGGGCAACACAGCAGTCTAGTGCTGAGCTGGGCCAAGCCATGCCACGCGCTGACAAATGTAAAGCTGTAAACATCTCACCTCTGTTCAAACATGTAGGGCATTTTTTATGTTTGAGATCGGAGCAATGTTATGTTTTTATGTTTTTATGTTTGCTTTTTTCATTGTGTGGAGAGATACTGGCAGAAGGCAAGGATTTGCTCTGAACAAAGCCCCCTTCATGGCTGTTTGATGGTATCAGAGGAGCTGCATGGCCATGGAATTGAGCAAAGTGATGGAGAATTGCAGCATTTTCGTCCCTAGAGGGCACTGTAGAGACACTTACCTCCCCCTCGCCAAAAAAAAAAAAAAAAAAAAATCTGGGCCAACAAATCGCTCTGTTGACATTATAGAATAACAGATTTGCACTCTAAACAGAACTGTATCAAAAACAATAGGTTCTGCGCATTTTCTTGTTTAATTATGAATATGTCTCCTAAATGACAACTTTTATGAGCCTACAGTATATCTTTGTTCAAGTTACTGCCCTGACACGCACACACACACACGCACACACACACAAACACACACACACACACAAAAGTGTAGTGCTCCATGCAGGACTTCAACATGCATCAAAGACAAAGATATTATGGCACAGCGATGTATCAGACTTGTATCAGGCACTAAAGATAATTATGAGGTCAGACAATTGGCATAATTCCATAGGGCTGTAATCCATAGTTCACACCTGATGGACTGACCCAGTGAATGAAGCTGTTTAGAGGATCACTGTTCCGATGTGTTCATCTTCTATCCAAGTTTAAATTGAACATTTGTGAACGGGTGTGTTTTTGAAACCTCTGTCAAGCTTCAGTAAGAGAAGAGGTGGAAACACGGCTCGTTAGTCAAGCATTGAGAGCCGTTTGCTTTGCGTGCATTGTCTTGCTGTTTTGGCAAGATGCAGTGCTGGGGCACAGTGCCCAGCACAATTTTGGTTATACTCGCAACACATAATGTAGTTTTAATGCAGATGCCTGCTCTGCTCTGCCTGGCTGTTGGCAAGGGAAACTCATCTGTTTCTTCTCTCAGTGTCTAGCTCTTTTTCTCTCTACCAACGGTCCCAAACTCACTACCTTTCACTTGCCCTTTCTTACATCCCTCAATACCCAGGCCATGTGTTTCTTTTCCATACTACACAGATGTATGTAGCTGTATTTTAATATTGTATGCTCATGCTGTGTACTATCTGAAGAAAATAAAGCACACTTCTAAACTCTCCATCCCCTATCATGGGAGAGTGTGTCTGTAAAGGTAAACATATGTAAACCAAACATTTGAAATGCTCTCCCCATGGCCGTCCAGTGGTTGTAGCAATTCCAATTCTAATTTAGTAAATTCAGTTGTAATTTTACTGACCAGGTGTTTACTGGGAATATAGGGACATGGGAAGGTCTTTCTCAACAGCCATCCATTGAGAGGTTGTGCAGATTTTGTGCAGAGACCCTTAACGCCTGGGCCAGTGGTCGGTTGTCGGAGATCAAAAGATGAATCCAAAGGCTTCCATTTCTTCTCAGTCAAATGGAGCCATAAGGTTTCAAGTGCTGTGGTGGTCTGCTGTCAAAAGATCAAAGAAATAAAAAAAGAAAAACAAAAGAATAAAAGAATCAGTTAAAAAAATATTTGACCACACTGTGCTAGCACGAGTCGGGACATTATAAGGTTTTTTATCCCCTTGCTGTAGCTTTTACCTTCTTCATACCTCAGGCATGTGTCTTCACTTCACTGTCAATGAAAGTGACTGACTATTTGTGCAGGGATTTCTCTCTGTTTGGCTGGGAGATTGTCTTGTGCCTCCATCAGGCCTGTGTCTGGTCCATCTTTATCTGTCTCCTTGGGCACCATTCTGCTCCTGAGGTTGTTATGTCTCACTCAGGAAGATACCAGGCCTCTTTGGGACATGTATGTCAGTGCACATGAAATGTCTTCTGAGGGAGGAAAAAGAAACATTAGTTCTGTCCTTTCCTTCATTATAATAATACAATTCTATAGAGGCTATGTGTAGGGTTTTGGATGAAAGGCTTCTGACGACTGCAACTTAACTTTACTGTAACCCTCAGGTTGAGTTTAACTTGAGTGAGTGTAAACTTTTCTACCAACAGTGACTCTATTCATGTAAACTTTTGAAAACCTTTTTCTGTGTACAAAAGTTACTAAACTTTAATAATAATTTTAATAACACAATAAGCTTGTGTGTGCAAGCATAGTTGTGCATAAATATGTGTAAATCAAATTGAAAGGTTTCCAGGGTGTGTGCTGTAATCTTAGTTATGTAATGTCATTGTGCATCAGTGGCACTTAATGTGACTTTGAGCTAAATGATCTTCTAGTTTCTCCTTAATGAAGTTAATGCAAGTGTCACTCCACCCATTAAGCACTGGGTAATCCTGCTGGACTACATGGCTGCAGCCATCAGTTTAGCCATTCACAAACACACACACACACACACACACACACACAATCAGTTAATTAGTTGACACATGCATGCATGAACACATATGTGTGCATGCAAAACATATACACACACACACACTGCAGTTCTCTGAGCCACACCAGGCCCCTGTCCTTAATCCTGCAAGCTGGTCGGAGGCCTGTAAGACCTCTCACATGCTTTCTGCGAAAATATTTAGTCTGGGCCCCGCGTCACGACCCAGGGAGCCGTAGTGATAACACACGCACCAGCAGATCAAAACCAGAGCTGGGAAAGACATCATCACACAACATGGCACACACTCACACAAGCACACACACACACACACACACACACACACAAAATGCATGCATACATGGATAACATTCGAACAATGTTCCTCCAAAAATGTAACACATAACTTACACATTTAGAATTTATGTTTCATTTGTGTTAAAATACACATTTGACCACCTTTGACACATTTTAAACCTAAAAAAACACACACACACATACACACACACACAAGTGATTTAAGAACATTGGGGATGAGACTGGAGGGAGTCCCTCAAGAAGTAATGTAACCTGAGCTGTGGTACAAAGAGAACTCCCTGTTTCTCTCGACGCACACACACACACACACACACACACACAAACACAGACTTTTGCTTTCTGCCTCTTTCTTTTTGTCCCTTGCTCTCTCACTCTCTCTCTCTCTCTGATACACACACACACACACACACACACACACATACACACACACACACACACAAACATTCACACATGGAACTCCCTATTTCTGCAGAATGACACTCCTTAGTCCCTAAAGCATTAGGATTTAATTGAAGAATAACAAGCGCATCTGGGCCTTTGCTTTGCCTAAAAGCCTCCCCTTGGTTTCTGCTGATGTGTGTGAAATCCCAGCAGGTTTCCGGGCAACTTAATGATCTCCCCTTCGTCTTGTCCCCTCAGCACCAGCGCCCACACTAAACACACACCTCGAGCGCGTGCTTGCTTGCTTATGTGTGTGTGTGTGTATGTTTATGTCTGTTGTTGCTTCCACTGCTGGTAAAATACACAGACTTCCTCAATTGCAGCTAACATTGCTTTTTTAAAAAGTCAATCAGCATATTTTAGTTTTGCTTCGGAAGCCTGCATAAACATTCAACATGGCCTTTCTGTCATTTTCTCGCCTCCGACTCTCAAAATCAATGCGACCCAACAACACAACAACTTCCTGAAAATGTGTTTGCAACCAAAACACTCATCAGTCTTACTCAAGTTCACTCACACCCATTGGCAGCAGCAGACCCTTTGGAAACACTCCCAAATGTGAAGTCTTGGGACAAATATCTCTGAGAGTTGCCCACTGTGTGATTGCAATTCTGGATTTGTAAAGGCACATGACTGTGTTATAGAGAGCAAAAGAGTGATTCAGCAAAACAGACACATTGCTATTTTAAGGCCTTAAATGTAATTCACCCTAAATTTAAAAGCCGTCCACTACAGAACTACTGCGAGTGTAGTAGAGTGCAGCATCAATGGGTGGACTGTAGCACACATGGTGAACGTTATGTCACACATTATTCGTTTAGAGCCAATTCGATTACACTCAGGAAGAGAAGGCCACCCTGAGATGGACACTGACGTAAAATCACTCGTATGGCTCGTTGGAGTCCTCGACTGCACCCTGTTGTCCAACTCACTTCACAACCACGCCATCCTACTCGCATGATTGCAGGTGTGTGAGCAGTTTCTCTCTAGTCTCTCATGTATAACATTTTGTCTTTATGAATGGGTGATGCCTGGAACATTGAGCAAAGGCTTGGTGACAGAAGTGTGCGTGAGTGACCCAGAGTCAAACACAATTTGTGCGCTTCATGAGCATGGACGCCTTTGAATATTAGTCTAAATTGGATTCTGTTTCATTTGGCACACATAGAACTCAGAATTTAGGAAGGAGATTATGATTCTGATCTTCAGAATCTGCTGTTCAATGTCACACAGAGTCATAGCCTTCTGGCCTTCATAATACTCCTGTCCATCGTAACTCAATGCCAATGCCTTCTGATCCTTATAGTCTGCTGGTCAATGTCCAGTGATGCCATAACTTTTTGATCTTTGTCATGCCATAGCCTGACTCCATAGTTCACCATAGAGTGTAATGTAGCTGAGCTTCCCCATTTAACAGACATTCCCATTCAATGGACCTATGTGGATAAATAGACGTTTTATATAGGGGAATTTTGTGTTCCTGTTGTAGATTTAAGTATAGATCGTAGTTTACCATGATGACCTTTCAACTTTAACTTGAAATCTAGACCTCCCATACTGCAGTACTACTGCATAGTATCATGCTGGGTATTGGGAATTGGAGGTATTGGAAATCACTGGGTAAAAGTCTACAAGTAGTTTGATATCCAAAGCATAAGTGGGAGACTGGGTAGACAGTAGTTCTAATGTGTTGTTTGTGGGTTAGTCTCACAGTAAACATCTTTAACATGAGAATGTTGGCTTTTGCCCGCCTGCCTTCACTGATGTGGAGTAAGGTGCTGTGTGTCATGTGTTCATAATTTACTGGAGAATGTCAGCTAATGTGTGTCTGGGACAAACTCAAGGACAGTGATTATTAAAGCCAAATCTTATGATCTGCATCTCCACTATGAGCACATGATGACCGAAGACAGCCAGGGAAGACCGCCGTTTGTATTACTCCTTAGGCACATCACGTAAATGATTAGACTACCAAACCCAAGAATATAATACATGAAAAAAAGATATGAATAAATAAAGATTGGATAAAGAAATGAATAGGACAGTCATATCATCTTTTGAACATAAAGCATGACAAAAGGCAGATGCCGGGCTCCCAGACTAAAACAGGAACATTTTTATCAATTTATTAGGGAGACGTAATCAAGGAGAATCCAAAGCTCCTGCAAGGGAGGGAACCAGAGGCAGAGTCGGTTCTCAGCCTAGTGGCAAAGGCAAGGAACTTGGAGCTGATTCAGTTTTAGCCATGAGTTATGAGTTATATAAGGGCACACACAGCATGTGAGTGAAGTGGAGCAGGTCGTTCGTAACGCATCCAGTGGTTTATTTTCTTAACTTTGTCAGAAAAAACAGCACACGGCACAGCGATTCTCAGTAATGCTGCAAAGGAACCAGGAGGATTTGTCACACAGTTGAAACGAACAAATACAAGGTCCATTTTGTGTATGTGTGTGTGTGTGTGAGAGAGTGTGTGTGGTGGGTCAGTAACTGGTGGGAGTCAGTAATGTCAGTAAACTTGCAAACTCCTCCCTGCCGAGTCAACATCATGTCAAGGAGCCATGCAAGACTCCATGACCCATGGGCTTCCTATGGATTTGCAAAGCCAACATTGTTTTCCCTCACATTCTCCAGTCTTTTCCTTGTGAACTCGCCACTTTAAACCAGTGGATTTGTGGACCCACACAAAAATCAGGGGATTTTTTTGTTGTGTGCATGTCCTTCTCTCTCATTCCTGAGGCTTTTGCCATTTGCGTTGGGTGAGAGCTGGTTGGGTGGTCTCAGCCTCTGGCCCGTCTCTTCCCCTCCAGTATCTGTCTGGCCCCTCTAACTGGTGCCTTCCCAGACTGCAGTCGGGCTCCAGGACACCGTTTCCCAGGAACATTACACTGGTCACAACACCACTCAGCTGTGTACATCCGCATGCTTCTCCCAGTAGGGTTTGGCTGCTGCACTGCCCTGTCTGTCCCATCCACATCCGGTCACCCAGCCTCTTAACATCCCCAGCAGTGCTAGGCTAGCAAAGCCATTCGGTTCTAGAGTTTGTTTCCCAAAACTGTAGCTACTAACTCAGTTAGCCAGTTAGCCAGTTACCAATTATAATGTTGGCGAAACAAACCCCTGTGTTGTGTTGTACACAACCTAATAAACTGCCTCTGAACATCCACAGCCAGGCTACGCTAGGCTAGCAGGGCCTCATTGCTTCACATTTTACACTGTGTGGTCCTGTCCTCATTCACTGACATTATCATGTGGTGTTTTCATGCAATTCTTTTGGTTTTTAGTCTGAAACACAGCTTTGACATTCACTTACAATGTATCTAGCAGCTACATGTGATTGGATATGATATTACTGAGGAGCCAGCCAGGTGCTAGTTGGTTTGCATGCTAATCTCTGTGGGTATCAGGACAACAGAGGGCTAGGGTTTTTTTTTAACATTATGTCATGGTTATGACATGGTTATCTTTTCACACTACTATTTATGAGTTTAACCTAGCACTTTTCTTTTAAGGCGGGATACAGGGCTGTGTTCGAGACTAGCAACTCTAGCACACTACAGAGGCCAGTGAGAAGACTGCCAGCATGGCTGATGGAAAGTAGGCCCCTCTCTCTCTCTGCTGCGGTCTCCTAAAGCCCTGCATGTAATTATGTAAATTTCCTCTGAGAGGGGCTCCAAAGTGACATGACTGTGGCAACCATTACACCCTCCGCAGGGTTGCGGCCAGGCAAGGCAGTCAGAGTAACTTTACACTGGCACCTCTCGACACGTCACGGGATCGTGAGAGCATTTCTTTTTTGGTGGCATGCCTGTTTCACAACACATATTGCCAGCAGTTTGCCCCTGGGTGGTTGCCTCAGAAGTTTAAATAATTTTAACTTTGTCAGGCACACACACACACACACACACACACACAAACACACGTTTCATGTCACCACAGGTTATTTTGCCTATAATCACTGAATTACATTAACATTCCATGGTCTCTTACTCTTAGTCCCCTAAAGCCAATGGGGCTCTACCTCCATGTTCACTTTAATCCAGAGCAGTCTGCCTTAGTATACTTTATGGGCCTGCCAATGATAATAATGACTCAGATATTAACAGTTAGTGTTCAGGGCCGGATGTGGAACGGGCCTGCCGTATTCCAGATTGCAAGAGGGTTCTCTGGGAAAGCCATCCGTGGATTAGGCCCCATGTGCAGAGGCTCTGTCAGGGCAGGGTAGGACACGCAAGGCGCTGGAGGAACAAATCACATGGCACGGGCAGCAAATGACAAAACCTGCTGACAGAGAATGAGAGAGAAAATGAGAGGGAGAGAAAGAGAGAGAGAGACTGAGAGAGAGAGAGAGAGGGGAAGAGACATTCCTCTCTCCCACCACCCCCACCCCTCCCCTGACCCAGAAGAGCATTGACTTGAAAGCGAGGTTAATGTTTGCACGCCACACTTAGCCTCATTGCTTTAGCTTTGCACGTGACATCCTTTTGGGAAACACAGGTGAAATAACAAAAGCCCCTAAAGAAATGTCATTATCGGGCCCCCGACTCTCACAAGTCAGACAATGATGGAAGCCATCAGAGAAAGTGACCCGTCACCAGTGTGCCATGTCAGCTTTGAAGAGGACAGGGAGACATTTGCTAAATGTAAATATGTGTCAATGCTTTGTCATGCAAGGTGGGAGTCAACTCTACACCCTTAGTCTGAAGCCTCACAGGTGTGTGTGTGTGTGTGTGTGTGTGTGTGTGTGTGTGTGTGTGTTTACATGTGTGTGGAGCAGTGGGTTGGTATAAGGCCTTGTTAACATGAAAGATTACTAGGTAAGAAATAATACATAAAAGAAAGAGAGAGACTTTACATGTGTGTGTGTGTGTGTGTGTGTGTTGCTTGTGTGTAACTTGAAATGTACTTTGTCACACACTCCCCTCTCTTGCTGCTTGGAAGGTTGCAGATGATCAGTGGAGGCTGTATATGCTGATCCTAGCACAAAGCAGCCTCTCCCGCCCTCCTCCGTGCCCACACACACAATAAACACAATAAACTCGCCGCACTTTATCTAGGCTGAACAAAGCACCACACACAAGGCAGCTCTGTGTTGTGCAACACAGATGAGTACCGAACCTTTAGTCCCGATCAGCAGAGACAAGCTCTGGAGAGGGCCCACGTTCCCCGCCTGGTGCAAGTGAAGAGTCATGCAGAGGCGAACTCTCACAGCAGGCACTGAAAAAAGCCTTCTCTGTCTGTCCTTCAAATGTCTGAGGCAACTACTCTGGTAGATCACTCTCATGTTTCTTGTCTCCCTAGTCCCTCTCAGGTTGGTCCGGAAACCTCCCCTACCCCTCAGTCTCTCTCTCTCTTTCTCTCTCTCTCTCTCTCCCTTTCTCTCTCTTCTTCCCACAGCACTTCTGTGGGCTTCCTCCTCCCTGGCCTTTCGTGACAGGATCAGACGTTCTTCCGAGGCCCAAGGTCCGCGGCGTGCGGATGTCGTGCTACACTGACGATTGATCGTTTGCAAAAAAAAAAGTGGCCGTCCCCATCTGACTGTTCAACAATGGGCCAAGTTGTTAGTGTTTTTTTTATGGAGTCTCTGGGGAGGAGAGGAAATAAAAGAAGACAGACAGATAGTTAGCGTCCACTGGCATATGTCCCATACCCTGGTTTTTATCTTCACACACACAAAAAATGACTCTCTTTATTCTCCTAGCATAAATACCCAAAGCAGAAGCCTTTCAGTTTTTTGGCGAAGCTGCATGAAAAGTGAATCTGATCCTCTGGTATGCTGCTGGAGAGAGGGGGAGAGAAAGAGAAAGAGAGAAACGGACTGATAACAAGCAAGCTTCTGATTGAAATGTTTGCCAGTGCAGCAAGGTTTATTGTATAAATTCATCCCGACACATGCTCTTAACTCCCAGAGAAGCTTCTGATGGAGAACCTCTGCAAACAAACAGCCTCAGTGAAACTGGGAGTGGAAAAGAGAGAGAGATAGAAGGGGAGAAAGCAGAGGCACTGGACTGTTTGACACAGCATAGCCGTCCCGTGGCCTTGGCATGAGTGACCTTTCACCTTTGACTTCCCATCAGTCTGTTCTGCATCCCTTGCTTTGGCCTTGTCTGAAAAAATGGATGAGAGGAAGAGAAATCGAAGGCATAAGTTAAGAGAAGACAGGAATATTAAATGTGTCCTTTCCATGCAAGGGGAGGACAGGGATATTATATGTGATCATTGGTCTTCCTTCTCTCTGGCCAGCTGCACACTTGACTGGACGGAGATCATGAGCTGGTGCTGTTTCAATGGAAGACATGTTCTAGCTGTATAGTAGGTCAAAAATAGGAACCAATAAGTAAATGCCTGCATCAGGTATCTTTTTTTTCAATGCCATAGGCTATGTTCAAGGACATGCTTAACTATCTGCCCAGACGTCATACATCAATATGTTGTGCTCTGCACTGAATGCACTTTAGTCAGCATTCTACACCTATTGCTGCTTGGACATTCTGGATGTTCAGAATAAAGATTTTTTTGATATCTAAACATTTCCCCACATTTTCCCCACTCTTAAGGAACTAAAATCATGTATTGATGACAACCAGATTTGAGAACCAATACTGTTGCAATACAACTGATACCTATGTGCGGAATAACTTTAAGCGTGTCAACACCCACGAAGTGACAGGGCCTGATGGGATACCAGGTCGTGTCATCAGGGCATGTCCAGAAAAGTTGGCTAGTGTGTTTAAAGACATTCAATCTGTCTCTGTTTACGTGCGTTGTACCAAGCAGCTTCAAGTCATCCATCATCCATCAAGTCATCCAGTGCCAAAGAAAAGCAAGATCACCACCTTGAATGACTGCAGTCCTGTGGCACTCATTCCCATCGTGACTAAATGTTTTCAGACACTTGTGAGGAACATCATTTGCAGCATGATTCCACCTACTCTCATCAATTTGCCTACAGACAGGACAAATCCACTGTTTGATGCCATCACCACCGCAATGCATTCCTCCCTGACACATCTGGAGAAGAAGGATACTTATGTAAGGATGCTTTTTGTAGACTACAGCTCTGCATTCAACACCATTGTCCCCAGTATACTTGACAGCAAGCTCAGGTGTATTGGTCTACACACCAGTATATGCAGCTGAATCTTGGACTTCTTGTCAGGCTGACGTCAGGCGGTGAGAATGGCCTCACTTCAACCCCTTGACCATCAACACAGGTGGTCCTCAGGGTTGTGTCCTGAGTCCTGTCCGTTACTTCCTGTACTATCACAACTGTGCAGCAACATATAGCTCTAATATGGTCATTAGTCAAGTTTGCTGATGACACCACTGTAATTGTCCTAATCAACAGTGAGACAGCCCACAAGAGCGAAGTCAAACTTAACGCAGTGGTGTCAGGACAACAAGCTTTCAACAAGGGGTGGTGGTAGCGTAGTGGTTAAGGAACCTGGCTAGCGTGTTAGCAGCCTGAAAAGTTTGGGGTTCGAATCCCGGCTGCCACCGTTGTGCCCTTGAGCAAGGCACTTAACCCTAAGTTGCTCTAGGGGAGACAGGCCCGGAACAATTGATAGTTGATGAGTTGTAAGTCGCTTTGGATAAAAGCGTCTGCTAAATGCATAAATGTAAATGTAAAGCTTTCCCTCAACATTGCAAAGATCAAGGAGCTGATAATTAACTTCATGAAGAAAGGAGATCAATTGGACCCCATTATCATCAATGGTTCCACAGTGGAAAGGGTCAACAACTTCAGGGTCCTTGGTGTTAACATGACAGAAGACCGGACCTGGGATGGCCACACTGACCAGAATGTTAAAAAAGCTAAGCAACATCTCTTCCATCTCAGACAACTAAGAAAGTTTGTTATGCAAACAAAGATCCTTAAGGCCTTTTATAGAGGCACCAAAGAGAGCATCCTGACCAGAAGTATCACTGTATGACTTGGAAGTTGCTCTGCTACCAAATGAAAGGCACTGCAAAGAGTCATGTGCACAGCACAAAGCATCTGTGGTTGTGATCTGCGCTCCATCCAGGACTTGGATAAGAGGCAATGCATCAGGAAGGCCAAAAAGAATCAGTAAGGACCCCAGTCATTCTAGTCATGGACTGTTTCAGCTGCTACTATCTGGCAAGCAATATTGTAGTCTTAAGGCTTGGACCACCAAACTCCAGAACAGTTTTTTCCACCAAGCAACAAGGCTTATGAACACTGAAATAATGACAGCCTAAGCCTGTGCCTGTGTCAGTCTTATAACTACAGCCCTTTCCATTTTCTCCCCCTGTCTCTCTCGCTCAACACTTAACGTACTATTTATTTATTGTTTATTTTGAGGAGCAAAAACACTTTACTCTCATAATTATACTAGTATAATGAGATGTAAGAAAGGCATCTGAATCTACCCTGGCTGAAGCAAGATGTACACCAGTGGTAGCAAATAGTTTTGCTCAGCAAGCACGTCTAGCCATGCACCATAGGGCCTTAGTTGTGTGGCCAAGGAACAACGGTCTTTGAATCGGCTTTGGCATTGACTTTGGGTTAGACTTGTGCTTTCCTTTGAAAACTGGGCAGAAAAAGGCAAGTTATCCATTTCAAAGAATGCTGTATTTGCTGTTTTCTAATGTTGCTCTGATTGGCGCTATGCTATTGCGTGAAAGACAACCGCTGATTCAGCCCCTAGGATTAAACTCGGTCATGCCCAGACCTACATTTTGATGTTATAGTCTGGCTTGTCAGGCTAAGTGATACCCAAACCAAGCTGCAAAGAAGAGCACATGTTACTCCAGCACAGCTGCACACAGAGATGTTACACATGATGTTACTTTAAACCAAAAACCCTTATTCACTTCAAAAAGTGTAAAGAAGATCAACCATAGAAACATCGAAAATGTACTTAAAGTAAATGGAGGGACTAACCACCAACTACAGATGATAGCCCATTGTTTGAAAATGTCCTTAGAGTGTATTTGACCACAGCCAGGGGGATCTTGAGCCTTTTTTAAAAAGTCCTTCCATATTCTATATAATTTTTTTAAAGAATGCATAGACAACGTGCATTGGAAGGTCATCAGTGTTGAGCAATTTTCACCAAGGGACCTTTTCAAATAATGACAGCAAGGGGTCCACAGCTGGCCTCTTTTCTCTTCATTAATTAAAGCAAACACATGGTCACTAACATTAGACCTGCTGCTGCTGGCTGGAGCTGCTATGCCAGGAACACAGACCCTGTGAGTGTGTGTGCAAACAGACTCACGGAGCTTGGCAACGCGGACACAGACCCTCTGAAATGAATAGCAGGCAGATTAAATCATCTTAATTTCCCTTTTTCAGTGCTGATCCAATGACCTCTGGCCAACTGTGGAGATGGGGGGCATGCTGCAGGATTGGTCGTGTTCTCAGAAATGATCCAAAGAAAATGGAACTTTATTAGCAACTTGCCAATAGCCAAAAGCATGTTCAACACTGCAATAGACAGATTGGAAAAGATTTTTTTATCGCCCACACTAAACTGGGTACTATGTCAGTGTAGGTGAAGTAATGTCAGACATGACATTATCTCTGAAAATCTAGTGCTATCTAATGCTTGATGTTTCAGTGGCTGTCACCATTGTGCTCACATCTGTCAACCTTAAATACCAAAATGTCTAAAATGTCCTGAGAAGTGTCCCTAAAGACAGCACAAGAGTGGTTAAAGTTCAACTGAAGTGTCAAGCTGTCACCAGGTCGACATGAGGGATTAGAAACTGAAGCAGGTAAGGCTCGGCTGGGTTTAACACCTGTGCTAGTGTCTCCCGAATTCCCCGGCCAGCCGACTGAAATCCATCCAATCCGCCTTGATGCACTTTCCTCTTGTTTGCCTTTCAGCTTTGCTGCAGTCTCTGTTTGACCACACTAATTGGAGTGAGCACGTTTATTTGAGCACCATTCCAGGGGCTCCCGGTTGGGAGTGTGTGTGTGTGTGTGTGTGTGTTGAGTGTGTGGCTGGGGGCCTCCCCGTGTGTCGACTCTTTTGAGGAGGCCGGTGTGCCAGAGCTCAGAGTTCTTTGCGCCCTGTCTGCACGGCAGCGGAATTTGTTCAGCTGCGTATCCCACACTGCAATTTGCCTTGTCTGAGCAAACTGGAGGTTTGGGGATTTGGGTCTAAAGTATTTTAACAGCTCTCCAGTCAAACACACACACACACACACATATATATACACACAGGGAGCCACACAAACACAATCATTCAGGAAAGAAGGAGGAGGTGTTATCACTATCAAAATATGCCCCTCAAACTCACAGCTAGGCCATTAAGCGGATAATTCTCTGTGACAAGCCGCGCGTTTCCTCCAACCCGAGAGGCGGCGCGGGTCAAGAGTGCTCTCTAAAAAAGTCCCCGCAGCGTGACAAGCCTGGACTGCTCGCGTTCTGACCTGAGGAAAGGCTATAAATGTGGAGTTGTGGAGTCAGCAGGGACAAAAATGAGTTTCAAAAACAAAACGGACCGAAACGCGGAACTCGGCATGTTTGCTTGTCATTCTGGGCGACCCGAGGGCAGGGCCGTCCCGGCTGTCCAGAGGTGTCAGGGTCGCGTGTGTATGTGTGTGCAGCAGGCGGCTCGGGCAGAGCAGAACAGAACAGAGCGGGGTTAATGGCTTTGCGGCTCGGGTAGGTCTTTGTTCTGTGTGGGTCATATGGGGGGTGAGCAGCTGATTCCTGTGCAAGCATCTCCCCCTCTCCAACATCACTCCCACTCACATTCACACACATTCCCTCTCACAAATAAGCACACGAAATACATACACACATGCAGGCAGGCTGAGGGACTTCTTCCAACGGCATACCGCCTCAGACTCTTATGAAACACACTAATGAACATAGGGGCACTTTTGTGTCTGTGTGTATGAATGCATTAGTGTGTGTGAATCTGAAACCTTGTTGTCTCAACCTGTAACAGATTTACCCCATTTTTTGGATTTATAATTGTTCCTGTGTTAAGATTTTGGTAAATGTGTGATTTCTGATTTCTATTTATGTGCGTACACACACACACACACACACACACACACACACACACACACACACACACACACACACACACATTCATTTAGAACACACACACACACTGACACACATACATTCATTTTGGCCACTTGACTGCTGGTTTTGAGTGTGCTGCATACGTAAAAGCCATGGGCTCTTGAGCCTTGAAGGCCAACTTAACAACCCACCTGAGCCTCACCCTCTCCAGCTTTGGCTTTGCTGCCCAACTTCATTTGGAGAGAAAGAGAGAGAGAGAGAGAACTCAAGCAAGGAAGAGGCGATTGAAGGGAAAAAAGTGAGTGAGAGAGAGAGAGAGTTTGCACAAAAGAAGGACGTTTAGTGAACACGTGAGCCAGAGAGAAGGAGACAGAGAGACAGGCAGACAGGAGATATTTCTGTGAGTGAATGGGAGTGAATGGAAGAATGAGTGAGAGAACAGCAGAGACAGTATCCCATTCCTTGGGGGAAAGAATGTTCTTTCGGATGGTCACTCGCTGTCTCTCGTTGCAAACGATAGAAAAACAAACAGGTCTTCAGACATGGAGACACCAGCAAGGAGCTCGGCTCATTCTGGACATGGACAAACAAAACTCCGGAACCAAAATTCCCAGCCTTGGCCACGTTTTTGTTGTTTTTAAACTGCTTTTCTCAGGAGAATAATATGAAAATAAAGCTAAATAAAGTTGTGTGTAAACAATAATAAAAACATCATAAAACAAACAAACCCTGGGCTTCATGTACCACTATGCTTCTTTCAGTCTTCTTGAAGTAAGAGGTGAACTCCCAACCTGCTATGAACTTCTGGATGGGGGTGTCAACATGGAAAACTCAAGTCCAGATGCAGTGGCCCAGGTACCTGCAGCATCTGGATCATGGGGGCCCAGGTTCAAATCTGACCTTTGGCCTTTACCCATCCCACCCCCATCACTCTGTTCCGCTCACTCCCTGTCTCTCTTAGCTGTCCTATCACAATAAAAGCAAAGAATATGCTTAAATAATAATAATAAAAAAAACATGGAAAACTCCAAGTGAGTATTACATACTTCAGACTGACAGTCACACCTGGCCTGAGGGAGTACTGCCTTTGTCATGGAATTCCACTGGGGAATGGTACGTCAGGGAGAGCAAGTCAGTGTCCTGATTCTACTATGAGTCATCCAGGGAAAGTGAAGGAAAGTGTGTGTGTGTGTGTGAGTCACGCCCACTCTTGAGGTGGATTGTTTATAGAGCGATATTCACTAGAGTTGAGTGGAAATACTCCAGACAGTTAAGCAGTGACTGACTCACCTCAGCTTGCTTCAGTGTGTGTGTGTGTGTGTAAATATGTGTGTCTAATATCAAGACAGCATGATAGATTGATACATAGATAGATAGAAAGAAAGACAGACCAGCATATCTACCATGAGGTGTGAGTAGGTGTGTGTGTGTCATATTCTTGCAAGATTAGCCAAGTTTCAATTAGCCTTCTTAGGCATTTAATGACAGTGTGTGTGTGTGGTGTGTGTTAATGTATCTGTTCTTTCTGTTATGGCATGTAAACAAATGTGTTGGGTGGAGTTTTCTTGTATTTTGATCCTACTCAATTTGTCTCTTGGAAATTTACCAGATGGGTGTAACTTGTGTGAGTATGTGAGTGTATAACGTGCGTTTGCCTGTGTAGTGTTTCGTCAAACTTTAAAAAACAAAATGATAGAAGCTCACAAGCAATCTTTATGTTCAGTTATAGGTCTAACAAGCATGCCTTTTTTGCACATTTCATATTAAAAGCCCCTCGTCAGGAGATGCGTGAAGTGTGTGGTTGGTGCTGTCTTTAACTTGACTCTTTTAAAGTGACTCCTTCATCCAGCCTTCCTTTGTCCTAAGAAAAAACAGGCCTTGGTTTTGACATGCCTGCTTCCTTTCCAGAGAAATAATGACAATCCGAGGCTACTACCTCCCCGAAGCATTAAGCCCTGAGCCCTCAACTGGTATGATTTGACTTCATAATTGCCAGTCTATTAGGCTTCAGGGCTCAGGGTTAGGGCAGA
>PYXC01001264.1:650000-655000 GCA_015244755.2 Tenualosa ilisha | reverse complement strand
TTAAACTGATCTTATTGTAAGTGTGGATACTAAACATTTCTTATCAGTTTCATCAAAGACACAAAAGACACAGTTGAGTCCAGTTTAAGATCAAATTTGTTTTTGAAAGAAAAAAATTGCTGTAAAAAGCTAAAACTTCCTCTGGGTGTTCATCATAAGCACATAATGTAGCTACTACCTTACTGTAATACTGTGATGGGCAATTAATACTGTTCACAAAGAAATCAAAAGCATCCTCCACTTCCTGATGAGGGCTGATGCAATTGGTGTGGCCATCAACCTGACCTACCCTTTCAGCCACAGGAAGGAATACTGATTTCTGATAATAGGAGTAGTTTCCCCGATTCCCCTTCTGACTCAGGTGTGAATACTGCTGAACCACACAGACAGGAAGAAGAAGAAGGAAGACCAGCAGATTCTGGTCTCACCCGCCTACAGGTAGAATTCCCAAAGAGGAAATAGAGAGACAGCTGAAGTCCTTCGAGTCTGTCCGTCAAACTGATTGAACAAACACTTTTTGTTCTTCAAAACAAGAAAGTCCTCACAAATGACTATATCCCATAATACATTTTTTTTTTGATGCCGTGGGAACTAATTCTGATACCTGATTCAGTTTCCTCTAAAAATGCTTAGTAATGCTTCTTCCTCTTGCTCTCTGAGGTCACTACAGGGTTAGTTGAGTTGGACTGAAGGTTTCTGACCAATCCCACCATTTCCTATCTGGATAAAAGCCTCAGCTAAATACTATAACCATTTCATCAAACTCTCTCATTGACCGACACTCTCATCTGTCCTACACGCACAATGACAAAAACTCTCCCAGTGCATGACCCCCTCATCTGTCCTACATGCACAATGAAAATCCTGATTATGTTTAAAAATGAAGAATGCTATCAGAAGATCCACACGATTATAAGTTTAATACAGAACATTTACGGCCATGTGTAGACCCTCTTCATATGGAAACGTCCCCTTACAAACAAACATGATTCTAATCTGTTAAAATAATACATTAACGTATAAAAAAGCACTATGAAAGGACTAATTATCTATTCCCATAGATAATTTATATGTGGGCCTGCAAGCTTTCTGTTTTGGTTGTGGCCCTGATTCAGCCCAGACTTGTTGGGACATTGTGCTCTGAGGTGACTTTGTGTAACCAGAGTCAGTGTAAATCATGGTGTGTACCCCTATCACCACTCTCCACGTCCATGTTTACATTGTGTATGTGCATGTGATGGTCAAGGACAGTGTTGCAGTGTGTGTGTGTGTGTGCATGTGTGTGTGGTGGTGGGCGGGGGGGGGTATATAGAAGCATCAGAAGCATCACTACAGGTTGTGTCTCTGCAAGTTGCACCTAATAATAATAATAATAATAATAATAACAATAATAATAATAACAATAATAATAACAACCATAATAATAACAACAATAATAACAACAATAATAACAATAATAATAACAACAACAATAATAATAACAATAATAATATCATGAAATTACTGTTTAGGCACCAGCACCATTTTAAAAGTACAATTTGCCACTGGTATCCAATAAAACCCAATCAATACCCAACCCTAGCTATGTGCTATGCATTTCTGTGTTGGGGGTATGGCCTGGTGTGTATAGATGTGTGTATAAAGGTGGGTGTATACAGGCCTGTTTATACATGCGCACACTCAGGTGTTGCTCAAAGTGTTCCATGCGAGCGTAGTCTCGACATCAGACATGACGAAATCTTCCCCACGCCATCATTTATCTTAAGCGAAACCAAATTTTCCCTAAATTGTGTGGAAACCTAACTCCACTTATCTGGCTCCCTCATCATTTTCTTCCTTCAGTAACAGACAACTAGCTTGCACACCTGCGCAGAGACCGGGGACTGGAAACTGCCCAGAAACATGATCCTTCCCATGGGGAAGTAGCTTTGGCTGAAAAATGGCCACACACACCCCTCAATCCACCCTCAAACTGCTTCACAATCACCCCCCCCCCCACCACCACCACCCCACCAACCCAAAGCACACACACACACACACACACAAAGACACACACACACAAACCGTCTCCTCTTGGCCTCCTTGGTTTTGTTTTACAAGGTGTCACTGCTTTGTTGGTGGGCTCACTGGTGGAGACTCGGAGAAGCCTCCCGACAAAAGGCTGGAGATAAATGAATAAAATTGCCAGAGTGAAAAAAAGAACTCGGTCACTTTGGCTTTTTATTGGGCCATTAATTTGTCATCTCTTTCTGTTGGAAAGAAGAGAGGCCGGCGTTTCATTTAGCTGGAGTAAATTAAAAGTGAAGGGGGCAGACCGCCTGTGGCCTTGCCCAGTCCCCTCTCACCACAGGGAATTGTCAGGCACAGAGGAAGTTTCACTTGCTGTCCTTTCCCTTTCTCACTCTCTCCTTTTTTTTCTTTCTCTCCCCCTATCCTCTGCCCCTTTCTCACTCTTGTTCCCTCCCATACACATTGATACTCTTACTTATTCTTCTCTCTCTCTCTCTCTTTCTCTTTCTCACTCCTTTCTTTCTTGCTCCCTCTGTCTTCTACCCCTGTCTCAATCCTTGTCATTCGCTCTCTAATACATTCATCAGCAAAGACAAGGCGCCATAATCTATCTGCAATCTGACCCAGGTTAAAATACTCATTAATAAACGCTTTTGTTCAGTTCATTCAGTTCATTCTCTCTCTTGCACTCTCTCTCTTTCTCTTTCTCCACACCCTCACAGATACACAACACACACACACACACACACACACACACGCTCTTACACACACCAGTAATAACCATGCATCTCCCTTCCACAAACACAGTAGCACCTTGTTCTTGTCTCTGGTGAGCATATCAGTGCTTGTGTTTAGGCTAATGAATAACCCTGCAGAGTGTGAGAGAGAGAGAGAGAGAGAGAGAGAGAGAGAGTGTCTTGCGGAGAAGTTAGCCTTGGGTTAAGGGGCACAGGAGCTGAGTGAAGTGTGTGTGTGTGTGATTGTGTTTGTGTGGAGGTGGTGTGAGGCACAGAAAACCTATAGAAGCTGCGCTCACATAAAAGTCATATCTCCAGTTATCGCCATGGTCAGATTAGCCAATGCTTAAAGTTTTACAGGGACATAAACCCTGTCACTCTTGAGCTCTCCCCAGTCCAGTCCAGTGCTCACACTCAGGGGCCTCTCAGAGGGCAATGTGTGTGTGTGTGTGTGTGTGTGTGTGTGTGTGTGTGTGTGGGATGATGGGCAAGCAGGATGAATGAGTGGTTGAGCTGTGTCGACGTGACCTGGAGTGTTTCCAGGCCCCAGGGAAAGAAACTAGCACAATCAGGGAGAGAGAATTACTAATTACAGCCAATGGGTGATTTCAACACAGCTCATTAGTTAATGGATGAGCTAAAGTTGTGTGGGCTAAAGCGTGCTGAGCACTTATAGGACAGAGGCCTCAGACAAACCAAAAGACCAAAAGACAACAGAGTGTGAAAAACAATGATTTTCCTATTACATTTGAAATAAAATAGCATCTATCTAACATCCACACCCACAAAATGAGGAGATAATATTGCATGTTGTAACAGTAGTAAGACAGGCCAAACACTGAAGTTTAAAGCACGTACTCTCTCACTCACTTGTTCCACTCACTCAGTCATTCCTGCATTACTCTCTCACACTCACTCATTCACTCATTCATTCATTCACCCACTCGCAATGCCTTATGCTGAGTTCACAATGTAGGTAGTTTGGACAATCCATTCAAAAATTTGCAACATGATAAAGTTAGGGACCTCATCCTCTGTCACAAGTCTTTTCTTAGCTTCCACAAGTCCACAGCCACAAAAAAAATGCCATGTTGAAATGAAATTGATACGAACCCCTCAAAAACAAGCCCTTTGCTGTGTCTTGGATCTCAGGTTAAATTACAATTCGAACCATAAACCAGCTTGAGGGAGGTATTTGAACAACTGGGTGATGACCTTTTGTGATCTCTCATGAATCTTTCTTCATATCTTCCTGCTGGTTAACAGCAGCCTCCCTTATAAATTTTTGACTTAAGTTACCAGACATTGGCATGCACTACAAGAATGAAAGAACACTGAGAGTCCAGAGAAAGGAAAGCTACGCCACAAAGTTGCAAAAACTAACAACCAATAATATAATTAATTCAATACACCGTACACCACACTCATTGTATAAATGTTCACTCAATTTCTCAATTTCTGCTCCATACTTTGATAAATATTCTTCATAAATATTTAACACCACATATATCAGTTTCCTTCCTAAATTCCGTGCCATGAATACTCCATGGCATCCTGCATGCATGCTCAAATTTCTTGCTCAAAAATAGGCATCTGCACGAGCACCTGTATAGCCTGATTAAATGTCATGGCCCAAATCAGGAAAACTACCTGAGAAAATCATGCCTGCAGCCAAAGAGGTATTAAGTCTGTGCAGACTTGGCAGTAAGCAGCAGGGCTAAGTGGTTGTGGGTTTGTCTAAATAGTTGTGTGAGAGGTGAGAAAGGCCAGAGGAGAGGTCAGGGGGGTCTGTGGAGTATCCAGCCTGTGTGTGTGTGTGTGTGTGTGTGTGTGTGTGTGTAGAGTATTCAGCTCACGGATGTGTGTATTGGTCTGTGTGTATGTGTGTGTGTGGGTGTGTGCAAGAAAGGGGGAAAGGGGGGGAAGGTCTGAGTGTGTGTGTGTGGTTGGGGGGGGGTTAATGTTGGATGGGTCAGGTCGGTAGGGGTAAACACTAAAGTGCAAGCAGGATAAGAGGTGTGTATGTGTGTGTGTATGAGAGAGAGAGAGAGAGAGAGAGAGAGTGAGTGAGTCTGAAAGAGTGTGTTGAAATTGGGGAGGGGGATGTAATGGGGTGTGTAAAGTGGGGGATTGAGGTGTGAGTGACAGATGAGGGGTAAACAGTAAATAGACTCACAGGGGTGCTGGGCGTGAGAAGGGGGGAGTATTGCCCCCCTTGTAGGGCTGATAAAGACAGGCTGTGTGAGGATGCTT
>PYXC01001264.1:645000-647500 GCA_015244755.2 Tenualosa ilisha | reverse complement strand
AACGCCAACATTCTGTAGCCAGTCTGGGAAATGTTCTGTGTGAGCCCTCTGTAGATTTGGTGGAGATGTCTGCTCTTCTCCTCCGAGGTGCTCCACTGGAAACCAGTGTTTTGTTTAGGGACACTGACCATCTCCCTGAGATGGAGTTCAATGACCTAGAGTTCAGTGCTGCTAGGTCCGCACTACGCCACCTCGTTGCGCAATATCCTGAGTCAAGGAGTAGGTGTGTGTGTCTAAGTCTTTGTGTCTGGGTGTGTGTGTATATGTGTGTCTGGTTGTTTGTGTGTGTGTGTGTGGTGTGTGTGTGTGTGTGTGTGTATGTGTGTGTCTGTTCCTCCAGTCCACAGCAGGCTACATCAGAGCTCAAGCTACCAGCCGTTAAAGCACTTTATTGCCAGGCCTCACCCCACCTTCTCTCTCTCTCTCTCTCTGCTTACAGCTAGTCACCCTAGCTACAGGACAAACACGAATGTCAGAGAGCACAGGTCTATCTGATGGGCCCCTGTGTCCGTAGAGTCCAGCAGGAGAGCACTGATATGCTTGATTGGGGGGAACTGAAGCTGGCCTTGCTTAGCCCTAATGAGAACAACATGCTGGGTGTTGATGTGCTCGCATGGAGTAGGGTACTAAATCCATGCTCTAGCTTTTGTCTGTGCAGGAGGTACACACGTGGTACACATACACACATATAGACATACATACACACACTCTATCCATTCACCCACTATAATCATAAACATTCAAAGTTGCATGATGTGCACAGATTGTTATATAAAACACACACACACACTTTCTCTTTCTTACTTACACAAGTACGACTCTGTCTTACTATGTTATCATATACTTTCTCTCCCTAATACACACAAATGCAAAAACACAAGACACAAATGTGTGTGTGTGTGTGTGTGTGGGTTTTATTTGCGTAATCATTTCCCCCTTTAGAGCTGTCTGGATATATAGCTAAAATTGAACGACCTTTTTGTAAGTGTGTGTGCGTGTGTGTGTGTGATGCCCCTAGGGGGCGTTGTTTCCTCTCTATTGTTGGTTTTGGTGTCTTATCTGTGTTTACAGGTGTGCCGATTGTGGCGAATCGACTGATTAGTAGAGATGGTGTATCGGTGCACAGGCCCACCTGACCCTTTATAATCTGTCTGTTTTCCATTCACAGGGAAAGAGCAGCAAGTACGAGGCTTTGTTCCTCTTTCTTCCTGGGTTGCTTGCCTCTTGTGGACCTCAAAACTCAGTGGCTGCTTTGCACACCTCGTATCCCTGCGTTCTATTGTTGAACCGCTTGTCTTGTTTAATAAATGTGAACGTTTTTGAAACTACTCCTTGCCTCCTCCATGTTATTCTCCTTGAGAGCGTAACAGTGTGTGTGTGTGTGTGTGTGTGTGTGTGTGTGTGTGTGTG
The DNA here is from genome assembly GCA_015244755.2 of Tenualosa ilisha. Classification (NCBI taxonomy): domain Eukaryota; kingdom Metazoa; phylum Chordata; class Actinopteri; order Clupeiformes; family Clupeidae; genus Tenualosa; species Tenualosa ilisha. The sequence goes on along the minus strand of PYXC01001264.1, from coordinate 646,090 downwards.
TGTGTGTGTGTGTGTGTGTGTGTGTGTGTGAACCACAGTGACCCACAGCTGGATTCTGACAGTGGGACAGTTCTAGTGTAAATCTGGCTGACATCCAAAAGCTGGCATCAGCAGCTTGGAGCCAAATTCATTCCAGGCTCGAGTCTTGACTGGGTTCCCTTTGTCCCTCTCTTTCTTCCATCCTTTCTTCCTCTCCTTTCTTCTCTTCCTATTATCTTTCTTCTCTTCCTCCTTCTGTTTCCTCTTCTCCTTTCTTCTGCTTTCCTCTCCTCCTCTTGCATGTCTTCTCATCTGCTCTCCTTTCCTCTCCATTTCTCATCTCATTCTTGTCTTTTTTCTTCTGTCTCCTCTGTTCTCCTCATCACTTTTCCTTTCTTATCCTCTTTCATTTTGACTTTCCCTCTTCTGTCATCTCTTCTCATCCTCTCTCCTTTCCTCTGTATTTTCTCTCATCCCTTTCTCTTGCCTCATCTTTTCTCCTGACTCCTGTGTTCCTTTCCTCTCCTGCCCTTCCATTTCTGGGATTTCACTGTGTCTCCCTTCTCTCACTTTCCTCTCTCTCCTTTCTCTGGAAGCTTCTGGAAGGACAGAACATATAGTGTGGTATACTGAAGCAGTGGCAGAAAGCCAAAGAGAGACGTTGCGCAGCACCAAGCTATTCTGGAGAAGCTCTCTGTTTCCTGAAAGCCAACATCCCCCAGACTCAGAGGAGAAGCAGAAAAGCAGCAGTCAAATAGTTTGGGCTCTGGCTCCTAGGAAGGCACAAGAGTTGTGGGGAAGCATTGGGCCATCTGCATCCAGCGGTAAGGAGCTGCTGTGAGACATCCCCCATCATAAGTGGCTCCCAGTTGTAGACCTTGCACCTGGGGCTCCAGCACTGAGGAAGTTGTGGTGAGCAGAAATGCCTGGTAGGTTTTAACCTCAGCCCACTATCAAATTCTCTTCTCTATTTTGAAGTTTACGCAAATGCCTTTTTTTCCCCTCTCTTCATCTCCCACTGTCTCCTTTCTTCCTCTCTTCCCTTCATTGCTCTCACACTTCTTGTCTGTTCTCATCCTCTGTGTCGTCCTTTTCTCTTTGTCATCCTTCT
>PYXC01001264.1:625000-640000 GCA_015244755.2 Tenualosa ilisha | reverse complement strand
GGAAGGCCGGGACAGCAGTGTTGGCTGGCTGTGCTATTCTTTAGGGAAGTGACAGAGACACTTTAGGGAATGGTAAAAAATGAATATTTACTTTATCTTTACTGTAAGAGTGACTTACAGAATGTGTGTGTGACCGTGTGTGTGTGTGTGTGTGTGTGTGTGTGGGAGGATGAGGCAGCTGTTCCCAAGAAGTCATGGATTACAGTGTTTGGACATCAGTGTTTCTACTGTGACTCCACCTGAACACCCCCACACACACATACACACGCACACACAGCTTCACACACTCACAGTTTTTTCTCTCTTACACATACACACACACACACACACAACCTTATACACATTAGGGGGTGACAGTTCTCGAAACTGGGGGTAATTCATATCTGTCAACTCTCTAATTTTCCCATATTTTTGGTTGAAATCACGGGAAAAGTCTCTTATTTTCAAAGTTCAGATTTGACAGGCCCAGATGATTCAGGCCTGTGCTGTTAGTAGAGACTTTTTTTTAAGGGAAGGTTGCAAAGTCCAAAGCCCGTGTGTTTTGTTGTTATGAAATTATCAAATTAAATATATATATAGAATATAGAATATAAAATAGAGACCATGTCTGTGTTATAGACTTCAGAAGTGATTTTTGAATGAACATTATCTGTCATGGCTGATGTCCAGACACTCAGGCAACAGTGCTTGTTTTAAATGTACATTTTAATTCTTTTTACCCACGTCGGCATGCTGTTGCAAGATTGGTTAACTTTAACCAATGTGTACGTCGTTGACGTGTTACATCCTAATTCCTTTGAATGATAAGAGGTGTATGGGACACCACAACATGAGGCTTTTTTTCTCCAACCCGATTAAGCACTGCACCGGGAAAATGTGCACAGACAAACATTCCTTGCATTTATAGACAGATAGATGGTGAGCCTGACACAAAAATGTGGCGGACCCATTGAGCTTGCACGGTATGGAGTTCTTTCTACCCATATGTGTGAGCAGGTGGCTATGGCACCTCTCACATATTTGGAGATTCATTCCTCCAACCTTCAGCAGACAACAAACAAATGTACTGTCTGAGTCATCAGTCACTCATTACATTTTCCCAAAATTCAAGCTACTTATTAACTAGTGCATAATTAATAAATATTTAACTAAAGACCATGTATTTCTATATCAAGGTTGTGATTGAGAGCTCTGCACATTGAGGAGGACACTGCAAAGTGAAGATGAGGGCAACAATGGCACTTCGGCTCCTGCAGCTGGTGTATGTGGTTTTGTGGGGAGTGAAGACTGACAGCGTGTCTGCAGACTCACTGGATGTTCCTGGAGAGCTGAAGTTCCTCCAGCGATCTGATGGTGATTAATACGAAGAGGCTGGATAAAATTGAGAAAGACCTGAAGAACGCAACAGGTAAGCCTACTACAACAGATACTGACTGACTGAAGAATGCCAGGTAAATCGGCAGAAATATAGTACAGACATGGAGAACAGACATAAAAAAAAAACAGAGTTATATAACAGTCTGTCAATCAGCTAAAATCGGACATGATTGGGCAAAAAAAAATTGGGAGTAATAAAAAGACATACCGTCAAGTTAAAATATTATTACTTGTTCATGTTCATACACACATCCATCTTATTTTTAGTGGTTCTACTTACTCATGCAAAACTGGTCAATATTTTTTGATTAATTTTGTTTCATTTTTATTAAGAAGTCACAAGGATTATGCAATTCCACTTTGGTTGTCTAAAAGCTGTATGTTGCCTGTCTTCATACATTTGCATAGAATTAAAACCCATTAAATATCAGGTCATGCGGTACACTAGAATTTGCTGTTTTCTTTACAGAGAGACGACAGATTGCCTTTACAGTGGGGCTGACTGATGATGGAGAAGTCAAAGCTGGAGGATCTGAAATGAACCTTGTTTTCAGTAAGGTCATCATGAACGTTGGCGAGGCCTACAGTCCAATCACAGGTTTGTCTGTGAGAACACTGCGACACACATCAGACAAGCACACACACACACACACAGAAGCACTTTAAATTCACACAAGAAACTTTATCCAAATCACATTGAAATAAAAGTACTGTGATTAAGCAGTAATTCAAAGATGCTGTAGACTCCACTGGTTTTAAAGGGGCCTAATAAAACCTCCTACCAGTAAATATCCTGTGGAAGTGGTAGTAGTTTTAGTGGTATTTTATGATAGAGTTGTTGTATGTGTCTCCACTCCAGGTTTCTTCACTGCCCCAGTGAAGGGAGTGTACTACTTCAGTTACACTGGTGGTGCTCTCCTGAAATCACGTTGGATGGATGTTATACTGTACCACAACCAGAAGCTAATTCAGAAAATTGTCAGATATGGTACTGATGATAATTTTCAGACGATGTCTGGGGGTGCCACTCTGCAGTTGGAGGTTGGAGATTTAGTAAACCTGCGCACCCCTGCAGGCTATTACTTGTACGACAATACAAATAATCACAACATATTCAGTGGCTTCCTGGTATTTCCATTGTGAAAACTAGAATAAATACACTCAATATACAGAAGATAGTGATGAGACATAATCATTGAGACATTTAAACATGCTACAAAGAGATACAGCACACCATCTCATGTGGTCCCCTGCATTACATCTCTGAATAAAATCTGTAAAAATATTCCCGTGGTCAGTAGCTACTTTTATTTTGTGTTTTGTTTGTGTTTTGTTTGTGTGTGTGTTTTGTGTGTGTGTGTGTGTGTGTGTGTGCGCGCGTGTTTCTTATGTGCAGTATTTGCCTACCACATGGCAAAGCACGTGTTTTATGCTAGCTGGCTCAACACTTCAACCCACAAATTAAGTGGGTGAATTTACTGCAGCCATTAAACTAGCGTGTGCTCGCTCTAGTTTATAATACATTGAGGATATATTGCCATATGCATTCATTTCAGGACAGGTTGACCTAGATGTGATAATTTAGGGAGAGAGAATCATAGAACTCTGCAGTAGTATTCGGTTATATAACTAAACAGAGCTGCTCCACAAACCTGCTGTGCAAATATATCTTCTATTGTTTATAAACACACATGCATTCAAATTTATGGGTCAGTTATTGGGAATTTCACAAACTAAGACCGCTTTCTAAAAGTTTAATTAAGCTGATGCTGTAAACAATATGCAGACACATGAGTGTAGACACAGAGAGAGAGAGAGAGTGAGAGATATGTAGCCATGTTGATATGTAGCCATGCCACCTGGAGTGATACCAAAAAGTGTCCTAATTTGATGCCTGGTAGACTGCCGTAAACATCTAAACTCAGGCATGCCAGGCTTTGTAAATTCACAAGCGCTAGTGTATACATACAACCTCCCACTACCTCTACTCCTGTCTCTCTCTTTTGCTATGTATCTCTTCATCTGGTCATTCTCGGTGTCTTTCTCTAGGTCTGTTTACCTATCTTTCTTACACTTCCTCTTTCTCTACAGCTGTCTCTCTTCCTTATATACCGCCCCATCCCCCCCTACCTCCCCCCCCGCTCCCTCTCTGTCTAGCTCTCCAGTTTGGGACGCAGGCATCCAGTAAACATTTACCCTCTGGGTTGGGTACTGTAAACGCACCCTCTGGGGATGGTGAGTGGGCCATTGTAAAGCATCTCTGCAAGTCATAGTCTCACCACCTCACAACACACACACTCACACACACACACACACACACACACACACAAGCAGGCACATGTACTCATTCGGTGCGTCTCTTCTCAGCAGGCTCTATAAATACTGCAGGTGTGTAAACATGCCACCCCCCCCCCCCCCCCCCACACACACACACACGCACACACACACACTGCTGTGCTTCCTGAGGCTTCCCTTAGCCCTACCAGCCCCCCCCCCCCCTTCCCCTGGGGGAGAGAGAGGAGAGTGGCCCCAAAACGCAGATGGGTGCTCAGCGCTCCCCTCTTCCTGTCCTCCAGGGCAGGGCTTCCGGACCCTTCTCCACACATGTCCTCCAGATTACTCCGCAGCACGCAGCCAGGCAGTATGGGCCCTTTTTCTATAGGAGTAGCAGAGACAAATGCAATCAGTGTTGCATACGACAACCTAGTGCAAAGGCCTTTGCGCATTGAAATTTATATATGTATTTCAGTGAGCATAGTTTTTCTCCATCAAATGCATCCAAGTTTTTTTTTTTGTCAGTTTAATTCAGAAGGTTACAAATGTCATTTACGGAGGCTACACTAAATGTGGAGAAAGAAGAAATGCCAACTTCTAAAACTTCTAAAACTGTTTTGGGATCTGTGAGGTCAGAGTCATTGTTAGTGCCCAAACATGTTGGTCACAATGTGAAGGCATTTTTTTCAGAGCATGCAAAAGAGGCATGCAAAGACCATGAATCAATTTTAGAAACTTTTTATTTACAATTTGGGGTGACAGAAACACAGACTGTTCTGTGATGTTGCACAGGCAATCCAGCAACTATGGAGAACTGTGAGCCTAAAGGGTGTAAGATGTGATTCTGTAGGCCCCAGTAAAAGGGGTATAGACTGTGTGTGTGTGTGTGTGTGTGTGTGTGTGTGTGTGTGTGTGTGTGTGTAAGGATCACTGCCCGGTCCCTGGCCCTCTGTACTTGCCATCCTGCTGTTAAACTGAAAGGTCAGGGGGGTTGGAGGTCGTGACCTGTGACCTTGCATGCTGTAAACAGGACCCAGCACAGCGGCCCCCCCCTGCTGGAAGGCCAGGATGTTTAAGACCTTAATGTGTGCCAAGCAGCAGCAGGGAGTCAGCCATTCAAGAGACCAACAGCACGAGGCTGTGTGTGTGTGCGTATCTGTGTGTATGTGTGTGTGTGCATTTGTGACTGAATGACCTGACCATGACCATGTCCTGTAAAGAGATAGGTGAGGCCTACTACAATGACCTTGGATAGTCTGATTATGTAACGTCTCATCTGTGTTTGAGAAATCGGTACATGCTGAGAACATTGGTACATGCTGAGAGCTCACTTAGACCTCCCACCCCACCCCACCCCCCACTCAAACCCAACTTTGTCCATACGCTGTGTTATTTATTGAGCTATACTGTCTACGTTGATGAGTATACAAGGGTCTACTAATCCTGGCTCTGTACACACACCTGGACACCCCTCTGGTTCTTGTGACCATGCAGGCCATGCAGGCCTGAATGACACCACCCACATAGAAAGTTCACTGGCTTTATACAGATAATATATAATAGATATACAATATAGATATATAAATATAGATAGATATAGAAGATATACTATAAGGGGGTTTATATGGTCTTTACATTATTCTATTAGGATCATATGCTGTTATGTTAAAATAAGACTTACTGTAGCCTACTGTGCCTGGATGAGAAAAGATAAGAGGCACGGCCTGTCTGTGATGTCCACACCAGTTCAGAAGTCAGGCAGCCACATGGCCCTTCCAGCATGCCTTGCTGACCACCTGACTCCCTGAATAAAAAACACATAGAGCGCATGTTCAGAACCCGCCGTGAGAAAACTGTACATTTGCAGGTCACTTAAGCATTGAATGCCCACGGCAATAACTCTCAAGGAACATGGAAAGAGCCTCTAACATTCCTCACACGTTCTACAGTTTAACTTACACCGCCGTTATGGGCAGTTTATGTTAACTGGCCCAGCAATGTCCTTTGAGCTTCTCTTGTCCCGACGTTAGACCGATATCTGAGACAGCCCAGAGAATATTTCATAGCATCCGATTCTCTTAATGGTATGTGTGTGTGTGTGTGAGGGGGGTGGGTCACTGCAATATCCACGGAAAGCAAAACCCCACTTTTCTTCAACATGGGGGCTTCTGTGGGGTGTCACATTAAAGACGCCAAAGAGTGAATAGGCAATTTCCCCCTCAGTGTTAAACAGCAGAAGGAGGCCATAAAAGCTAATGGTCGCACAGTTAACTTTTAACACTCTGCACAACCAGGGGTGGGGTATGGTGTGTTTGTGTGTGGGTGTGGGTAGGAGGGTGGGGGCTGATGGGGGTCCGGAGAGGGGCCTGGCCTGCATGAAGCAAGACGAGGTGGTGTGAGCGATGGTGTGAGATGGGTGTGTGTATGTGTGTGTGTGGTGTGGTGTGGTATGGTGAGATTGAGAGAGACAGAAAGGGAAAGACGGAGAGAGAGAAAGAGAGAGAGAGAGAGGTGCCCAGCTTAAGATTTCACTGGTGCATGACGCTGGCCCTCATGATCACTTCCTATATGTCTTGCTGCTGGACCTGCCTGGCGGTGAGGACCATCTCAACTGGAAATGACTGGACACCACAGATACTGCGCAGGGTGTGCAGTGCAAACACACTAGTGGTGATGAGCCTGGGACAGAGCTGACACTCACACATGATCATGTGACCTCTGCCCTGCATAAATAAATGCAAATAAACAAATACATAAGTGTGTAAACATACCCTACATACACATAAACACACACATGAAAATATGCATGGAGAAACAAATTAATCTTCTGTTGACTTTCTGATAGCCTGCTATAGAATCCTTGAATTAGTGCATGGCTTAGTAATGGAGTTTGTTTGTAATAAAAGTTTGAACTTGTCTCTTCATTTTGCATTTTTTGGGACTAAGCTCATAGCTTTATTCAAGGAAAAATACAGTGTACCTTTGAGGTGTGAGTATACCTATGAGGTGTGTGTAACTGAAAAAGTGTGGAATGTGTGACAAGTGATTAAGTCAGAGGGACATTGTATTACTCAGCTGAGCACACTGTGTATGCTTGACAAAGAGTAGGTCTGATCGTTCTCACAGAAATGTGTTGGTTAGCGGCTTGGGTTAGCATTCCTGAACAGTTCTGTAAATCCACCGGAATGGAATCCTTGTAGACTTTCCGTGCTTGACACCGCTCACGTACACAGTTTCTTTTGAGCCGTAGTCCGGGGATGGAATACCTAGAAGGCAAAGCCACGATGCCTTGTGTCTCCTTACAAGGTCACGCGACACCGGCTGGGCGCCATTTAGTCCGATGCCAGTCTAATTAAGAGCTTCAAGTGACATCTGAGAGGCTAAGGCGCTGAGAAAATTGATAAAACATTGAACTGCTGTGATCAAGAGATGAATATGGAGGAAGAGGTGGCAGCTCATTCATGGTTTCTCCATTTTGTGGTGACAAAAGAACTGATACACACACATACACACACACATACAAACACACACACAACCACAGGGAGTGGTTGTTGGAGCTGGGTACTGGATGTTCTAGCGCCATCGAAGTTTTATGACACTTGATGATGAAACATACACACACACACACACACACACACACACACACACATTGAGAGAAAGGGTATAATATCACACTCCTGCGATCATGTGTTAAATAAAGAGGAAGAGGACAAGGCCACCACAAGGTGAGCCATCACGTTGCTCACTTTCTTCTTAACCCCAGGGACAGGCCCACAGAAACACACACACACACATATGCACACACACACACACACACACACACACACACACACACACCCAGTGCCCCAAAATGCGTAAATCCCTGCACATGTAATAACTTGAGTATGCACTGCATGCTGAGAGTAAAAATTGTGGTTGTGAGGAAAACCCCACCCAGAGTGAGTGTGGTTTAATCTGCAGGGAGTGACATCTGGATCACCCCTCTCACTGAGTGACAGATTAAAGCAGGTTCGCATTGGCTCTGCTGGATTAGGGCCAGTTCCGGGCCACATTTAGACCGCATCTCTTCCTGAATGAGCTAGCTACTGAGTGATGCATGTGGCATGTGTGGCTTATGTGATGATGATGATGATGGTGATGATGGTGATGATGATGGTGACTGTGTCTAAACTCCAGGGGTAGCCACAGTCTGGTGACACAGGATGGACAACTATGCAATCATTGAAAATCACTTCCTCTGTGAGATGCACAAACAGACAAACATCCCCCTCCCCCCCCCCCCCCCCGAGCGCACCCACACACACGTACTTCCTTTGTGACACGTGCTAACATGAGAGGGGAATGTCCAAGATGTGTCCACTCAGACAGAGGTCTCCCTTTCAGGCCACTGTCTCCAAGACAAACAGGATGCTTGAGATTTTCTTCACTTCCACCACTTTCTCCAGTTTCCACAATGACACAATAGGCTAACTAGCAAGTGAAATGATGAGACGTGTCTGCGGCCAAATTTGTTCATCACTGTTGCCAACAAAACCTGGATAAATACTGTAGTTCTAATGAATCAGCTCTCTGAGTTGTTGCATTGCACCTTGTGGACTTTCCGCTGTGATCAGACTTGTAAATCATCAAGCTAGCAGAGCTGGAAAAATACGGCTTCAGGGGGTAAAAGTATTTTCATGTACTACTTCTACCTACGTACTTAGCTGATCACCCTAGGTGAGCGGATGCTCTAATCTGCTGGTGTAAGTAATCAATGGCTAGAACACATAGATAGTAGAATGGAGTGGCAAAGCAGTGGTTATACTGCCAGGCTAACAATCAGCAGGCAACCTGGGTTTGATTCCTGAGCTTCATGTTGAGAGTTCGTGTTGCTTTGGATAAAGGCTCCTGCTAAATTCCAGTGAACTTTACTTTCCTTTTACTGTCTGAAGCTGTGCTTTTCCACTTCTGTAAACTAGATGTGCTTATTAACCTGTAATAACACATGCCACTTTGAAACACATGCACCATTCATGGCTGAGGCAAGTACGATTTTGTGCTTCTGATGTGATCAGAACCAACAATAATGATTATCACATGGTCCTCTCTAAAGACCTTTTTGGCACACTTGTAATCCTTTTGGCTGATGCTGCCTTCAACCTCTTACTGATTGTCTCTTTCAAATGCCCACCTGCATGCAATATATACTCTGGATAAACCCTCGTTCAGTTCATTACCGCAGGGTTAAATAAATATAAGGGGTCACATGTGGACTTCGGAGGTTCTGGTGAGCGAGTCAGTCCTAGATGTTGCGTTTGAATTTTTAGCTGAGAGTGAATGAATGTGATCCTAATTTTTAACAGCTCAGTTTCATTTTCTTCATACTCTGGCAGGGGCCTCCGCTTCTCTCTGGAGCTAATCAATCTTTGCTGTCAGCAGTACCCAGCCCAGCTATCCTCTCCGTCCAAAACAATCATCCAGTGAGCTGATCCAAGTCGGCCGGGTCACACGCGGTGGCCAGCGTTTCCCTTAAATCGATGTCCTGCTCGAAAACCCTTGGCCACTAGGAGGGACACTCTGTTTGCACTCGGTTTTTAACTGGAACGTAAACATTGTCACGATCGAACGGAACAGACAGGTGAGGACATGGTCCGTCAGCTACTGCAAAAAAAAGCCTGCCTTTTGGATTCAATGCAAACCAAAGCGCGGTCGAACTCTTAGCTAGCATTGTCCGAAGAACTAAGCAGGTCTCTTCTCTCTGTTTGCAAAGATGCTATAAACGGAAGGTATTTCACAAGAGCCAGATGTAACCGCACTCCACCGATGCCCACTGGCTATAATTGCAGGTATTGACAGAGGGAGAGACGTTATTATTGCCAAGAAAACAACCTGGGTGCTTGTTTTTGGGAAGTCTGGAGTAAATTAGTTTGGGAAAGCAAACAGGCCAAAAGACATGGCAGGTTAAAAGCAGACCGTGTGACTCGAGCCTCAACGAGAGGTCAGAGGACACCGGCAAGGTGAAACTGAGACGGGACGTGTCCATTTAGCATTCAGTGGAGCAGAGCCATACACCACCAAGTACACACGCACACACACACACACACACTTGTATATTCTGTACACACCACAGACACACACACCGCCTACACAGTCACAGTCACACGTTTACAGTCATACACCTTACATACAGAACATAGTCTGTTTAGCCTATACATGACATACACACACACACACACACACAACATAGTCTGTTTAGCCTATACATGACATACACACACACACACCACACACAACATAATCTGTTTAGCCTATACATGACATACACACACCACACAGAACATGATCAGTAATACAGTACATTGTGTAAAATGAACACAGTCATGCCTCTTGACTTTTCACAAACAATCAAAGAAAATGGACACTGTTATTTTAGCAACCACATTAAGCCCATTATGTGGCCTCCCCTCCCCTCACCTCCTCCCTGGCCTGGGAATGCATGAGTGCACTCTGAGGGAGGCAGGTAAGATGCTGAGGGACTTGTGTGTGTATGTGTGTGAGCATGAGTGTGTGCATAAGTATGTGTGTGTGTGTTGAGCGTGGGGGTAACTGCATTCTCCAAACGCCAGGGCTCCACAGGCTACTGAGTAAGGGAAGCTGTGTGTTTCAGGACCCAGTGGGGTTCACTCAAAACTCAGCTCAGAGAGATTTACTTTGGCTGCATGTTTACCACAGAGCACTGCCCCATAAGACAAACACACACACACACACACACACACACACACACACACACACACACAGACATGCACACACAGGCATGCACACACACATACACACAGAGGAACACACACACATGCACGCGCACACACACACACACACACACACACAGGCATGCACACACACAATTCATGGAGACACACACAAACTCACATGCAGAGAGAGAGCCATGTGTTGTAATACCCCAACGAAACTCATTTCCTACTCGTTTTAAGCTCCCCACCCTCACTTCAACCTCCCACCCCGTCAGTTACATGTGTGGAGGTTGTGGGTGGTGGTGGTGTGGACTATGGAGGAGTGGTGGTGTAGTGTGGTGTAATGTGGTTTGGTGGAGCTTTAGCAAGTCCCACAGCAAAAGCTGACCTGGATAACAACCGCCTGTGGAGCTGATCCAGGACATGGATCCAGACTCAATCCGGGCCAGGTCCATCCCAGACCCTGCTGCTTATCTGGTGTGGAACCGGCCTGCAGTTCCTGGCCCACATTGACCGGGTCTGTGCGCCAGCAGGCTGATTTATGTCATGCCTGAGCAGGCTGTAAACAGCACAGCGCTCTCTCCATCTCTCTTTCATTCGGCACTCTCTAAACATTTACATAGCAGCGGCCCTGTAAGCTGGGACAAATCCTTTTGTGTCCATTTAATTCTTTCCTCCACCATCAAAGGCTTTGGAAACATGTGGGAACACACTTTCTTTCTCCTTGTTTTGCCTTTTTCTCCCTGTCCTTCCCCCTCTCTCTCTCTCAGTCTCCATTTCATTCTATGATTTTCTCGTGATCCAACACTCTTCCTCTCTCTTTCTCTCACTCTCACCCTCTCTCTCCCTATCTCCATTTCATTCTGTGTTTCTCTCTTGATCCAACACTCTGTCTCTTTCTTTCTCTCTGTCTCTCCCTCTCTCTCTCTCTCTCTCTCTCTCTCTCGCTCTCTCTCTCTCTCAGTCTCCATTTCATTCTCTGTTCTAATGATCCTTTGAAGTTCAGCACAGTTGTGATGTTGTGCAGGCTGTGTGTGTTTGTGCGTGTGTGTGTGTGTGTGTGTGTGTGTGTGTGTGTGTGTGTGTGTTTGTGTGTGAGGGTGTGTGTGTGAAAGGAGGCCTGAGCTCATGATTCCAAGGGTGGTGCGCTACGCAACGCCAACTCTAAGCTGTGTTCTCACACTGCCCACCCAAACTGCCACATCTGCACAAGACACGGCCCAGACACGGGCCAGTATCATGGCATCAGAAGCCAACAGGGCAAGGCTCAGTGGAACAGAGCAAGGCTGAGTAGAGACTTCAACCTGGGAAACAGGAAACACAGGAGCCTGACGCCATGAGGCCATAGAACGTTCACATCATGTAAATCGGGAAATGCCTTCAAGGAACATCCAGAGGAGCATAACACTGCCCAGAGCAATGGTCCAATTTGACGTGCGAAGACCAACAGCAAAAGGTCTTCAGTCATAGAAATGAGAAAGCAGAGTGAAGGTGGAGACTGATTAATTCACACACATACACACACACACACACACACATGCACTTACACACTCTCTCTCTCTTACACACACACACACACACAGAGACACATACTCCCTTAGGGGACATTTGTTGCCCCGCAGCCTGCTCTGCGTTCTTACAAAACACGTCTGGATTGATGGCGTGACGTCTGCCGGCATGACGCTGCGATGAGGCCAGGGAAGTGATGTAACCAATTCTCCTCTAATCCCAGCAGGTCGAAACGTTTGTCTTGACATCCTTCCCAATAAATCACAATCATAAGATTTATATTGAGCGCGCGGCTTTTGCTACTCTGTGTTGTCATGAAGTGTCATTTGGTTTTTGTAATGTAAAGTTGACACTGTTTGGGGTGCAGACATTACAAAAACCAGTGACACTTGAATCAGTCCTGAATAACCAGGAGAAAAGTGTACATTAAGGCAGGGATTATTAAGACATTATTGTAATGTTCTAAAGTCTCCTGATTAAAGTTTAAAGGAGTTATATGCAAGGCTTTTAGGTTAAATAAAAAATGACCTAGAAACAACAAAAGAATGTGAAGTACTGTATTGATGTTATGTAAAAAAATAAATAAATAACAAAAAAATATACAGCTAGGCATTGCATTGTCCAGATATCCACTGAAGTGAGCGTGCAAATTGATTAGCTTCTGTCCGGCTTTTCCATAATATCACACTCTACCACGTGTGGCTACTGTATTAAATGTAATGCAAGGGAATGTAAAGAGAAAGTATTCCACAAAACTTAATCCAGAGTATTTTGACTCATAGCCCTAAGTCACCAAGGCAGACAAGGTAGAAAGTACAAAGTAGACTGAATAGTGACAGGACCAAGGAAAACAAAAATGAAAAGGAGTTTCTGGTCCCCATTGTGTTAGCTTTAGCTGCTGGTTTCGCTAATTGGTCTGTTGTACCAAATTTGCTTGTTATTTTTCCTACCAGTGGCTCTCAGTGACCTTGTGCAATAGGGCTATGAGTTGAAATATCACCACAGGTGTTGCCTCAGCCTTGTTGCGCTTCCCTTGGTCCCATGTGACTCATTCCTGTCTGCGGGGACTCAAGGGGCTGAGAGACCACCATTAGGCACTGGCCTTGCGACAGAACAGGCAGCTGCAACCGGTATGATGGCATGGGTAAAATAAATTAAAACTGAGTCTTTGTCTGACATTTAAAAGCACTGAAAGTTAAGTGCTCGGATGAAGCAATCACCTCCCTGCCCAAGTAGGGGAATCTCATCGCTCCTCTGTGTCTGAGTCGGCGGCGTCAGAAAACCAGTCATCCTGTCTAGTTAGAAGGCAGTGTTATACAGTATTTTTATGGACGACTGATACGGGGTGACGTGAACTGCGCCCACGCTACTGCTGCTGTAGGTGAATGTGATCTCCTGAATCCCTTTTCCAGATGAATGTGGAATGAGATGAGATGAGTGTGTTGCTGCTGTTGTTGCATGCACTGGGGATGACATATGCAGTCTCACTTCCAGGATGGGGGCATTTTATCTTTGGTCTGTTTATCATGGTAAACCATTTTGTTGGAATAAGACATTCATTCAAACATTCCTCCTTATTTCCAGAAGATTGTACGTTCCATTGGCTCACCAGCATCACCTGCAGATAATATTCCATAAACACATTTTTGGAAGAAAAGGAAGTGGCTCATGAAATATTGATGTAGAGGTCACAATAGTCCAGATGGAGCTCAGTATTTTTACTGAGTTATACAATCCAACATGGATTCTTTATCTGAAGGAAGATGAAAGTTAATTCTTATAAAATGTCTTTGCTCACTCACTGAGAATAGATACAGAACAACTAGCCAAGTAGTATGATCACTTCTCGACTGCATTGTTTTGGTGGGCCGTCCATTGACGTGGTTCTTCCGAACGCACCTTTCACACTCCCAGGTGACAAGTGTAACAGTATCACAGGTGCAGCTGGCCAGAACACACACACAACTGAAAAAGCTACTTTTAACATTGTGTGTTTGCTCAGAGATTTAGGCTCATGCTAAACAGACACGCACACACGCACACACACACACACACACACACACACACGCACACACACACACGCACACGCACACACACACACACACACACACGCACACACACACGCACACACACACACGCACATACACACACACACACACACACTCCAAATGAGGTTAGAGGGACCTGGAGGGTGTCTAATTACATTATCTGAGCCTGGCCACTGCTAAGGGGATGTTGTGACTGTAATGTCCAAACCGTGGACTAAGTGGACCAGGAAGGATGAGCAAGAGAGCAAAGGGCAACCGGTTTGCACATTGTGGTTGTGGAGGTGGAGGGAGAGGAGGACCACTGTCTTTTTCCATTACCTACGTGCGGTGTGTTTTGTGGGAGAGATGGTTCCCTCTTTCTCTTCTTCCGACAGGATGAGATGTTTACAAGGGCAGCAAATGAACATCCAGTCAAGACATCAGTCAGAGCTGCAGGGTGACTAAAGCAGATAATGCATGTCTATATTAACCTCATGCCTGTAAACATTACGCAGCTGGACACTCCCCTGTGCACGCACCCAGACTATCACACGCAAAACACACTCGCTTGCTTGCATACGTGTATGTGTGTGTCTGTGTGTGTGTGTGTATTTGTGTGTGTGTGGGGAGACCCCAGATGACGCTTTCTTCCGCAGCCCTCTCTCTGCCTCTGTTTCCCCCACACACACATTTATGTGTCCCTACTCACGTAAAACCTCATGACGAAGCTCTCACACACACATGCACACTCCCAACCACACTCACTCAACAACTTTCCCTTCTCTCCCTGATTTCTCACCAGAGCAGGAAGTGAGGTCACAGTGGGTGTTACGCGAACACATTGCGCGGAGGAGCAGCTGTGGGATATTAATGACGCTCTGAGCTGGAAACTGAGCCGACCAGACAGAGCCGCCCCATGATAGGCTATAGACTGCCTCTTCTTGCTGTGACCTCACTGCTGATCCAATGCTTAGTCAATTCCAAGCCCCCACACAGGTTATTAGTGTTTCTTTCCATACATGTGAGGTAAAAAAGACCTAAAAAAAGAGATCCCTCAGGGTCTTACGCTTCCCACATGCTTATGC
>PYXC01001264.1:617500-620000 GCA_015244755.2 Tenualosa ilisha | reverse complement strand
AGTGTGTGTGTGTGTGTGATGGGGGAGTGCTGGGGTGAGAGCGGTGGAGAGATTAAGACTGCCTAAGCTGCTTTGGTGCCATAGAGAGATTTTTTCCTCTTTTTTTTACCCCCAATTTCATTCTTTTCTTCCTCATTCTTCTTTTTGACTTTTTCCCCAAAACTCTGGAGGCAAGAGCAGCAAGTAGACTGAGGGGACGCAAGCTGTCAGCATGACCCTGATGCCCCATAACACACACACACACACACACACACACACACACTTATCTGCTCTCATATGCATTAGCACCCAACAAGTACTCTTAATGTGAAATGAAATAGCCAACTAGTTATTATCTTTGCTCTTTGCCTCTATCATCTATTCATGTCAGATGAATGGCATGAAAGCAAGGAGAAATCTATCTGGATTCAGATTATTCAAGTAGAGGCATATTTCCTAATTTTAAAAATGCTTTTCTAATAAAAAACATGTAAACAAGTAGTCAGGGGAAATGTTATGGAAAGTGTACTCTTTTGTCACATCCGTAATGGCAATCAAATGTCACTGATGTTTTCATGCTGCAAATGATTTGCATGGAATTTGAGGCTGTAGAGGTTGCATGGAAAATAGTACAAATTATTTACATAATTATGATTGCTCATGCTGTCACATCTACAGTGTGCCCAGCAGAAAAGGACTGTGGCCACAGCAGTGCCTTAATGACTCCCCTACTGTCTAGCACAGGTCAGGCCAGAGCTGAGATCCTCTAGAGTGTCGTGAGGGACCTGAAGGTCGAAATGGCCGCAGAGAGACGTAGAGAGCGTGCCATTCCTGCTCACGCGCGAGCCTTTCCTGCTGACCCCCTCTTCCCCTGGCGCCCACTTTAAAGGCCAACCTCGTCCCAGACTTCTGCTACCTCAGCTTGGCTGCTCACCTCTTCCCCCTGGGTCTCTGAGTATCCACTCCAAACATCCAGCCATGGTCAGCTTAGCCCTGTGTCCACCGCTCAAGCCATTTACCATAACCCCCCCACCCCCACCCCCACCCCACTACCACCAACCCTCTCAACTATCACTGTCCAGATAAGGGATTGATGACTTCTATTTGTGTGCGCGCAGTGTGACGCTTTGGAAGACAAAGAGTTTTGAGATGGTGGCGGAGTCGCAACGGATGTTTTCAGCGGTGATGTGGCTCCCCTGGCGGCGCTCGACGAATGCCTCGATGGGCAGAAGCAGAGGCACTGATAGCGTGGCGGGCTTACCGAGAGAAATGGGCATTGCTCCATGGCCGCTGGCATTTGTTAAACTCTGACCTTCGAGCCAGAAGTCTCTCCAGGAACAATCTGATATTTAAGTCAGAATTTATTGCATCACAAAGAATTCTCAACAAACTAGCTGACAAATGCCATGACAAACCAAATCACGTGTCATGTTAATGGCATACTCTATAATATCTAATATCACAGCAAGGGGTCCAATAAACAGGCATACTCATGAAACACAGACATACACACACACACACACACACACACACACACACACACACACACACACAAACACATGTAACCAGAGTGTTAAGGGCTTCCTCTTTCAGTGAGCCAGCATGTAATTCAGTCGTTTTAGTTTCATTGCATTCCTTGTGTTCACACTGGGTCTCTCACAATAAAGGTAATGTTCCGTCAGTGAGAGATTAGCTGGCCTGTTCAGTCCACACTTGGCCACCGCACCAACCACTTACCAAGACAAGACACAGCAGCCTGCCCTCCCTCCCTCTCTCTCTCTCTCTCTCTCTCTCACTCACTCTCTCTCTTCCCCTCACCCTCTCTCTTGCTCTTTCAGGCTCACTACACTCTCCCTTTAGCCTGTTCTCTCTCTCTCTATCTCTCTCTTGTTCATTCACTCTCTGCCCTCCCTCAGCACAGTTCATTTAGCGAGAGAGCAACAGCGCCCCCTGTGCTTGGTCAAAAAGTTTGTGGACAGACAGACAATTTCAACAAGTAATGTCAGCACTTATTTTCAGAACATACAGCTCAAATGCTGTTACATTTTTCATAATAATCAGTTTTTGAATTATAAAATAATCACCCCTTCTTTAATGGTAAAGTACCTTTTAAAAAAAGACTATTTTGAAACCTAAGCAAAATTGTCTGTGTAAAACAGACAGAATGACTGAAATTAGATTCCGATAATTTTCTATTTACCTGTATGCATATGTCTGTGCTAATGGAAGTACTGTATCTGTGTGTGTGTGTGTGTGTGTGTGTGTGTGTGTGTGTGTGTAGGCTGCCTTGGCCATTACACACAGCATGTGTGTGGTGCGCTTGTCTTTGATTTACAACTTAAGGTTTATGTGGTAACTGGTACGGAGCGGAGGCCCACTGTGTGTGTGTGTGTGTGTGTGTGTGGGTGTGTGTGTCTGTCTGTCTCTATCAGAAAGACAGAGAAAGAGCATGTGGATGTGTGTGCATTCGCATGTACACCAAACTCATTTGTACTCACTGGTGTGTGTACAAATGTATGCA